>JAULBS010081919.1:0-18970 GCA_032355785.1 Symmetromphalus regularis | reverse complement strand
AGTAGAATATTAGCATGCATGCACGTCAAAACAGTTTAACTGTATCAGTAGAATATTAGCATGCATGCACGTCAAAACAGTTTAACTGTATCAGTAGAATATTAGCATGCATGCACGTCAAAAGTTTAAATCAATATCTGGAACGTAAACGTAATGAATACGTCACAAATTTAACTTGATCTACTAGTACATGAATAGTATACTAGTATTTACCTATCACATATTGAATTTAACTTATTTTATAGAATACAGTTCAATACCTCAATCAATAATTTTAGTATATTTAAAATTTTAGAATTGTTCAAAAGAAGTATTAAAACATATTTTATTTATTTAATATTATTATAAAACATTTGAATAAAAATATATATTATAGTATGGTGTAATAAACATTTTAAAAATATATGTTTTTGATATAGATAGTGCAATGCACGTTTCAGTTCCTGATGGCAGCTTTAATTCATAACACGAATAAATATGAGTTGACGTTTATCAAGACTATCCTTGAGTCTTGCACAAATAACCAATTAGATGAAACGTAATATATTTATAATTCATAGTTTAAACAAACCAAATGTCAGCTTGTTTCTCTTGTATGAAAGCCAATCCAGATAGTTTGAACACTTGCTGGTTCTAGTGGCTTCACAAATAGAATCGTATATTAGCTCACTATCGCCAGACTATCCAATTTGCTGGCTATTCATACCATTTGTATTGAATAGAATAGTTTTAATAGACTTTTATTTTGTTGTTTCAAAAGCCGTGTGTGGTGTAGAGTGTGGAGTTGACTTTTTTTACTAAAATTTAATTGTAACGCTTCACGGATTTTTCGGATTAATTGTAGAAATACGATATTTTATAAAATATTAACGTTTCGAAATATAAAGATTAATTTCAGTGCTAACTAAAATAAATATTTATCCAAAAATCCAGTATTATAAACAGTGCATAGTTTTGTTATATAGAATTGCAATACAGTAAATTCATAAAAATATATTAAATTTGTCTACAAAAAAGTGGGATCATGTAAAATCATATAATTATGTACTAAAATAATATTATTTTATATTTTAATAATAGAGAAGATAGAATGTAGAAAGATACTAAGAATAATTATGATTCTGATTTAATAGAGCACACACACAGACACACACACGCATACATACATACACACACACACACTCATACATGCATACATGCATACATACATACATGCATACATACATACATACATACATACATACATATATACATACATACATACATACATACATACATACATACATACATACATACATACATACATACATACATACATACATACATAACACCTGAATTGTGTGTAAGAAATACATATTTGCACAAACAACAAATTGTAAACTGAATTGTGTATCACAGTTGAAGAAATACAAAGTTACACAAACTACATACTGAATTTTTTTACCACATCGTTTTGTCAGTATTCCCAGGGAGCTTTCTTTTAATTCTGGCGGTTCAATTGAACTGTTCTATACGAAACGTTGAGATTTTAAACGTGTGGTTTTTAACAGAGATTTTTGTTTTATCATAAACTGAATTATGTATTACGGTTGAAGAAATACAAAGTTGCACAAACTACAAATTATAAACTGAATTGTGTCACGGTTGAAGAAATACAAAGTTGTACAAACTACAAATTATAAACTGAATTGAGTCACGGTTGAAGAAATACAAAGTTGCACAAACTACGATCTGTAAAGTGAATCATTCAGTGACGGAAGAAGAAGCACATGGTTGAATAGACGATGTAAAAAATAATACATCATCTGGGAATAGGTTGATCGTCGATGAATATATCATTGAGCCTGTGACATTTTGTTACGGGTATATGTTCAATTATTCAGTGTGTTACCTGATACAGGAATTATTGCTACTGCCTGGCAGGAAGGAAACGTTAGACTATTATGTAAGCAGAAAGGTGATCAGATGATCCGAGAAATTTCCGACTGATTTCATTATTAAGCTGTTTGGGGAAATTATTTACATCTATAATTTAGTATATAGACTTACGGCATTCTCTCTCAACTTCAATTACTTTGCAAAATCAATGCAGTTTTAGAAAAGGCTGCAAGATGGTAGAAGCTGTTTTGGCATGATGCACTTTATTATAAGTAGCGAAGAGCTCAATGAGAAAGTATTTTATTGACTGTTTTCTCTCTTTTTGTCTGTGTGTGTTTAATAATGCTGTGCCAAGAAAAGGTTAATTTACAGTCTTGGTGTGTGCGTGCGTGAGCGCCCGCGTTTGATAATATGGCAACAAAAAGTTAGATCGTAAATGTTTGAGAATAATAATTTAAAATATAGAATTAACTGTGGTTCATACAACAAAATTATTGCTCGTATGTTCTATGTAATACTGGTGTTCCACAGAGGAATTTTTAACACATCTTTTATTTATTTTATTTGACTTTAAAATTAATTTTAAATAACTGAAACTTTATCAGAAATAGAATAGAAATAATTTCATTTATCACTGTGCAAATCTTATTAATAAAACATAACTTTTAAATTGTCTGATATTATACAAATTAGCATTCCATAATTAATACATAGTGATATTGAAATTATTTTTTTATAATGTGGATCATACAGCATAATATAATGTACATACACATGTATAAGTAATCTGTATAATTATTTGGATATATTGTGGCTTAAAATGATGACGCTTAACAAATTGTAATTCAATTCAATATTTTATTAATGTTTCACCTTTTAAAATACAGCAAAATAATAAATATCTACAAATCTAGTAATAATAATACGTTGATGCAAGCATTTTAAAATACAACAAAATAATAAATATCTAAAAGTCTAGTAATAATAATATGTTGATGCAAGCATTTTAAAATACAACAAAATAATAAATATCTAAAAGTTAGTAATAATAATACGTTGATGCAAGCATTTTAAAATAAAACAAAATAATAAATATCTACAAGTCTAGTAATAATAATACGTTGATGCAAGCATTTTAAAATACAACAAAATAATAAATATCTACAAGTCTAGTAATAATAATACGTTGATACAAGCATTTTAAAAGGAACCCAATATAGAGTTATGAGAGACGGACATGAAGTAAACTAAAAATATATAAAACATTTCTAGCATTGTATGTGATCAGTGTCAGTTCAGGTATTAACTTATGTTCAATTACTAAATGACTTAATGAAATCTTTAGCTAAGAGAATGTGCAATACATTTAGAACTGTTCATTTTACTATCCTTTCAGGCTAACAGGTGGCTGAAAACAGAAATAGATGAATAATCAGTTCCATTACGTTGTCATTATCCAACGTTGTTTTCTAATTTGAGAGAAAAGGAATAGATCAAATCAATTATATTTAATCATTTATGTTCTATGAGATAGATCAAATACAAAACAATTAATCATTTATATTCTACAAATGAAAAGTTACACATTATTACAGTTCGTTTGGATAGGAGGAAATTTAATAAAATATATTGTACATTAATAAAAGGAAAAAATTATATTGTAAACAATTTATGTTTTGTGAGAACTCGATCTGAAAATACAGTGGAGGATCTAAGGTGCCAAGGGCCCGTGCCCTTACATTTTGCTATTTAAAAAATAAATTAAGTTATTATTATTTCTTTTTTTTAACGTTAAAGAATCCGAGGAATCGGCATCATATTATTGGGCCCCCAAAATGGATTTTCTGGATCTTGAAATACATGTATCACTCTATCTGCCACTCTCCAATACGTCTGTGATTTCATTAAGTATGACCTGCTAAGAATAAGGTCAGTTTCTAAGTTAACGGTAATCCAGAGAAAATAAAACGTTCTACGTTTCATACCGTCTAAGAAATGTAATTTGAGGGTGTATTAAATATTTATTCTAAATGAAATGTACAAGTAGTTCCGCACCTTAGAGTATATAGTGCGGCTATTTATAATTCTTGGTTTCTTTGTGTGCAGGAGGTCATCAATATTGATGAGCATTGTTTCTGAAATGACATAGATTTTTTTTTAATAACAGATATTATTAAAGAAATATTTATCATCAAGGCAAATTATTATAAAACATTGCATGTTTATTTTTAACCTTTTTAACGATCTGTATTGTTTTCTGACCGAGAATTCACATCAAACGCAAGCACGTCGATATTTCTGTGAACATGAATAATGAACAAATGTCATGACTTGTGGAAATCGTCTTTATATAGTTTGAAACCACATGTTCGTTGAAAATATATAACAAATAATGTAGAGTATAGGAATTCCCTTAATAACAAATAATTAATTTTATTTTTATAATTAAATTCTATAATTATAAAAATAATTCTTTTTTAAAACAATATAACCTATAAGAAAAGTTAATAATTACATGTATATTATTTCTAATTTATAAATGACAATTATTACATTTTTGACATATAAAAAAGGCTTAAACAAGGAGGGTCATTTGGAAACTGTCAGAGCACGTACCATTTGGTTGGTATCAACATTTATGTCATCTAGGGCTGGATTTATAAGGGGGCAATTAACCCAAGCCCCTGCCAGGGCAGCCTCCCCCCATCTCCTCCGACAAGGACTTTCTTTATAATGTAATAATTATAAAATTTGTTCGTCATTCATTTAAGCTCATTTTTTTATTTGTCATGTAATTTATTATTTTCTTTGAGGGGCCCCCGAACCTGAAGTGCCGCGGGCCCTGGTGGTATTATAGTAATTAATGGGTATTTAAAATAAGGCATTAGTATATCTAGTTTCGATATTTTCTACTCATAACTGAGCATTCTTTTTATCGGTTATCAAAGTGTCTGTAATAAGATACGTTTCAATGCAGTCTGTTGTAAACGCTATCTATACTTAATATTATAAACGGAATGTGTTCACTGGTGGCATGCGCGCGGTTAGCAGACGACACACTGGTATTGTGTCCACCTGTTAGACGCGTAACAGCAGACTAGTGTCCAGTCTTGGGTTATGAGCTCGCCACTTAGTTTCTAATTTCCACAGTTTACCTCAAACATTGTCTGTGTACTGCACTGAACATATATTAGTATCTGAAGATAACATTTGTCAAGCAGAGGGCGCGTGGCAGACGCGTGCATGTCGCGTGTCATGTGCGGAGGGATATATGGAGCCGTCTCAGATGGCGGTCAGTTGGTGCTTTGAGAAACTTAAGAAAAGTTAATGAAGCGCGTTAGCGGTATGAATAGTGAGCCTAATAATAGGACTAAGTGACGGATTAACTATAGGAGATGTATAGAAGTTGAATAGCAGATATAATATGGGCTATACAGGGGCTAACAGTTTGATGATTAATTGAAGTGTCTGATGTGTTTTTTCGTTGTGAGGAAATAACGTGAACTTACTGAGGTGTGAAAGTAAATGATCGGAAATGATATTTAGTATCAGTGAACTCGTCAGAAAGCTGAACACGTGTTAATTGAAAAGTGCAATCAGAGATTTTTTAATTGTCGTGTTTTGTGTTAATCGGGCTCTCAGTAACACATTAATGTTCGTTTGAAAACATAATCTAGTGTTAGGTGACAACATGCGTTGTTACATCATAATTTATTAAGTCTCACCTCAAGGAAAGAAATATTTGTTTAACGACACTTTTAATGAACTTTTGTTTAGTGTGAAGCAGGCATTATAATAGAAATACGTTTTTTGTTTAGTGTGAAGCAGGCATTATAATAGAAATACGTTTTTTGTTTAGTGTGAAGCAGGCATTATAATAGGAATACGTTTTTTGTTTGTTTTAACACCACTAGATCGCATTGGTTTATTAATCATCGGCAATTAGATGTCAAACATTTTGTGATTTTCACACGTAGTCAGGTGTGAACCAGCCACCAACGGGGTTTGACCCATTGTCTTCAGACTGAGAGTCCAATGTCCTACCTCTGAACCACAAGGCGTCGCAATAATTAAAACACGTGTGTAGATTACGAGGGAAGAAACAATGTCTTGTCAAATATATATATATATATATATACACACAAATTGCATTGTTTTACACTCTTGCCAACATGATTTTTTCTAAATATCTAAATAGATTTTAAGTTAATATTTAAATTTATGTATCTTTTAAAAAGTTGAAAAATTGGCGGTTGGGGGTATTTGTACATTTAACTTTTAATGACTATCCTCATCCGTGTCCTGTTGAAATTTATAACCACATCCATCAACACTACAGCAGACGGAACAGTTAAAGACAACTTTTATAAAATGCGTTTGAACCAAACAGTTTCGTTGGTAGTGCTAGCTTCACTTTCAGATCACTACAACTACTGCCACGACCTCAGCTAACATTAACAGGGGATGGGGGAAGGTAATAGTGTCAAACAAATGTCTTGCTGTGGCAATTGGGCTAAAAATTGTTGTTTTAAAAGTAATTTTATATTGAAATATAAACACCAGTGCAACTGCGGTCCTTGCATCATTCTATCACACAGCTCACATCTGTATTAGTTAAACAAAATAGATCAATTATTATCTGATGCAACGATTGCGTCTGTTCAAAAAAATTCAATAAAAAATATCTTTTAAATAACAAATGGATGGGTGGATGGATCGATGGTGGGGGTAGAGTAAAGGATCTGCTTTTCTCCGCGTACACCTAGAATCCGGACAGATAAGCGATCATTGTTTTGTTTTACTAATTCTAATATAGTTGGGTGTTCTGTGTGACAGTGTATATAGATAGTATCATGAAAATATTCTTTCTCTATGTAAACCTACAGAGTGTTTCTAAAATCTGAACACATAGGAAATATCACTATTTGTAACTAACTATATTTTTATTCACCACACAGATTAAATATGAGTGTGTCCAGACTTTAGGGACATACTGTAGAACTTCCACATCAGATAATAAGCGACCGTCTATGTTTTGTTTTTGAACGCCATCTGGGTCATATGACATACCGATACGACTACAAAGGCTTGACTTGCTTCAATGAGACGAATTAAGTGTGGATTGTGTGGGTGTGTTCGAGCGGCACGGCACAATGATGCACGCGTATTTATTATTTATCATCAACAGCAGCAGAAAGCAGCGCCCATCACCTGGGCGTCACTCTAATACTGTGTGTCAAGTCCAAACTCAAAACTAGGTGACAGATAAATAAAGAAAACACAGTCTCCTCTGTCAGGATTTGAACCTGGTGCATCGATTCGCTACTCAGACATACATACAAATCAACTCCCGTTACCACATTTTTTTACATATTTTTTTTATATAGCTTTAAGCCTACACCCCGTGTGATGTCACTTTTTTGTGCACATCTACAAGTCATAACATGCACATCCACAATGGATCCAGTTTTATACTAATTATAGCAATAATGGAACAAAGAGTGGATCAGCAGATCAACATACAGCCAATTTCCATGTTTCACTTGTAAAAAAAATGATCACCTGTATTGCTGTAGTTTATATTAATTACTGAAAACAGACCTCTTTTTTAACGGACTACATTAAGCTGCTACACCAAGCAATGTCAAGGTTAATAGTGACGTCATACCTAAAGGCATGCGCTCATGAATCACTGATAAAATAGCCAAAGATGAACATATACTGGTGTACCCCAAAATCACAAATTAGAATTGTATATTATTCCACATGACAAATTTGTTTTTTTATTTACTTATGACAAACCGATCACAATATCAAATGTATTTTTCTAAAGCCATTCCATTGTACAAGTTCAGTTTTGAGTTGTAAATCGCATGGCAAGTCATTTTGACATATGTATTTAGAGGAAACCCGCTGCCGCCACTTTGGCTACTCTTTCCGATAAGCAGCAAGGGGCCTTTTATATGCACTGTTCCATAGACAGGACTGCACATATCACGGCCTTTGATAAACCAGTTGTGGACCACTGGTTGGAACGGAAAATAGCCCAAACTGACGACCAACCGATTCACAGGCAGACACTCTACCATTTGAGCAACGTCGCGCTCCTAGTATAGTGAGAGATTCTAGTCTGTATCTCGAGGTCAGGATTTAACATTTTATTAATATACTCTCAGTCAGGGACGTCAATCCTGGGTGACACATCCTCCACTTTTTGAACAGGGTGGTGCCTATATAATAATCCCCCACCAATTTTTGCTTCGAAAAAATTGAAATTAAAATGCCTAAATAATCATCTTTTCCGGTATTTCTCTTTATAATATTGATTTAACACTTTGCCATGTGGTCCTAGCGCAAATGTACCGAAGTATACAAGGGATCTATACAGGGGCGTCAATCCTAGGGGGCGGGGGGAGGGACACAACTTCCACTTTTTAGACAGGGGTTCCTCCGTCCTTACCTCCACTTCCGGGAAGCGATTGTCGCCCTTGTCCGTAGTGACGTATTCTTTACATTGAGGTGATTGATTATTAAGAGGTGACCGCTTACTAGGCTTAGTCGGGTTCCACTGTACTTAGTTTAAAAGTTTATAAATCAATGTTGCTAGGCCAGTTCGGTACGTGCAGATGACGGACGGAACACCTACCTTTACAGACACACACCTGTTGTAGTACTGAATGGCCAACCTGTTGTAGAATTATTAATTAGTTACATACGTTCTGTCACACCGTACGCTATGCATGGATCATACAGCGTGTTAGAAAAAGGTTTCACAGAGTAGTGCTATATTCAACCGACAGATGGCGTGCGCGATAGTGCGTATACACTTGTCTTGAAAACCCATGATATTACCTGCAGCTGTGTATATATTTTTTAAAATGTTTTATAATGCATGTATAATTGTTTATAGTATCGGTTACATAATTATTAAATCTCTGATGCAGTAGCGGATCCAGGGGATCTAGTGGGTTATGACCACCCCCCCTCCCCCACTGCCTTTTTCGATATTATTTTTTTTTTACCTTTTACCGAGTGGAAGGACGCGAAAATTTACCTTTTTTTTCTTCTTTTCTATTCACACATCACTCTTTTTGACCCATTTCTTTTTCTGAAATCCACATTTGGGCCCTCACTTTCAGAAATCCTGGATCCGCGCCGGTGATGTGGAATTTAGTCCGGTGCACGTTTTATATACAAGGGGCGTAGCCAGAAATAAAAAAAACAGTAAGCACAAGACGTAATTTTTTTTTAAATACCGGTATGATTTATTATGATAGTACAAGATCTGGTAATAAAAAGTACATATTATCAAAGAGTTAGTATGGAAAAAAATATGAGGCTGAGAGAAATTGTTCGCACGTGCTTACAGTGCGACAGTGTAGCTACGCCCCTGAAATATGCTCTTTTTTTTTTACTATAGCATATATTAAAACAAATGTAGCTCAAAGTTAGGAGCAGATTCCATCTATCCTTCTCAGTGGATCCATTTGCAGTTTGGGCTATTTTCCGTTCCAACCAGTGGTCCACAACTGGTTCACCAAAAGCCGTGGTATGTGCTGTCCTGTGTGTGGGACGGTTCATATAAAAGATCCCTTGCTGCTTATCGGAAAGAGAAGCCTGTGTAACGTTAGAAAGTGATGTTGTCACTTTAACATGTAAACTGGCACGGATGCAGGACTTCTGAAAGCGGAAGTCCAAATATGATGGGTAATGGTTAATTTTCACGTCCGTCCATTCGGAAAACATAAAAGAAATAGGAAGAAAGTGGGGTCCGGACCCGTTGACACCCTGGATCTGTTACTGGTAAATGCATAATAAAACGTATTTTACTTTTATCTTTTGCGAACACCTGACATCATCACTATTTTGAGAGCGAATCATGAGCTCGTCTTCTGATATTGTTTAAACATTCATCTCACTCTGTCTTGTGCAGATATACGGTATTGAACGAAATACTTTTTGTCATTTCAGATTGCAAGTTATATATCAAAAGTCGTGACACCTGTCTTTGATAAAGTGCATACTGTCCGGTAAAAGTGGGCGGGGGGGGGAGCAGGTGGGCCAGTTGACACGGGCCTACGATTTTGAGGGGGCCTACTTCCTTTGATATTTAGCATTGATAACAAAAATACTTAATGAGCTGTTTGAAATGGGGGCCTGCGTTTCCCATCTAGCCCAGGCCTATTACCAGCTTTGCACGAGCCTCAGTGCCAGTGTAAGGCAGACGAGGCGCTTATCTCGTCCGGAATTTCCGTAGATTTGTTTCATTCCTCCCCCCACCCCTCATGATACAGATATGTATTATCCAAATGGTTCAAACTCCCAACGTCTGGATTTGCCCCGGCGTGTTTCCCTCTCTGACTACGCCCCAGTATATAGAAGAATATTTTACTGATAATAGAAAAGATACCTTTCATCAGTTTCCAATAGACTCTTTAAACAATGGGATGAAATAACTTTCTCATATTGAACATTGTCACTATCGAATTCATATCAGCATATCGTATGCTGTTCTCCAAACGTTTGCAACATACAAACATTCTTATACAAACAACTATTAAATGGTGTTTGCACAGACAATCGTTTATCTATTGCAATATAATTACACCACAAAGAAAACCGACGCCAAACAATGGCCTGTTTGCAGATAATACTTTAGAAATAATAATACACCGCCAACACAAGCGCTGTATTGGATGCATCGATCGGAAACTCCCACTACATTACAATTCTAGTACGAAACACGCAGAGCGATTATCCAGTAGAAAAACGTTGGCTGCGACCAATTCTCCGCGTACTGGACTAACGATTCAAATGGGCTCTTCTCCGCGCTCTCCTCAGATCCTTCAACTTAGTGTTACATGCTCTAGACCATGCCTGAAAAATATATTATGTTAATGAGTAAGCGTACACAAAACTGAACGTACAGTGACTAAAGGACCTGAGAAAACTCTCTTTTTTGTCTTTTCAGAGCTAGTAACATTGTGTAAATGGCACAGCGCTTTGGCTGTCAGGATTTCTTCTGTAACCAAGGAGAAACGGCTTAATAAGGAATATGTGATTTAAAAATTCATGACCAGTGTCGCGTTTCGAAGAATACCGTTGTTTCTTTGAAAGGAGTATGAGAGCATCGAGTTATACATTCGATCCCACTAGGGTACGTCTTGTTCGCGGATTGTGCAGGGACGCTACATGGAATTGCAGTGACACCTTACCCTTTAGGTGAGTATTTCTAGTCTGGTAGCAAGGTTAACATGATGGTATATCCACTAACGTAACCATTATTATACGTCGTTATTCGCTGCTTCAGAACCTAAAGGTTGTAAGTCTGGGTTTGGGACTTACTGTTATCATTCAACGCCCAAGTGAGTTGCATCTGGTATGCAAAGGGTGTATTGTAGGTTTCTGAAGCTATCCCACATTTATCTTGAAATCAAGATACATTCCACATATAACTTGTGTCTAGGTGAGAAACAGTTTTTGGTCCTTTTTCTCCATTAACTGCTACCCCAACTTACAACCTTTTGGTTCTGAAGCAGCGTAGTAATATTATTTGTATATAGGGATAATAATTCTGAAATCTTAGCTTTTATGTAAAACATAGTTACCTTTTGATGCCCCATATATCATATTTATAACTTGTACTAGAACGGGAACAAACCGATGGTATTAAAGCTTAACTTAAAACCACGTGTACGAAGTTCTATGGTTGCGAAATGTGAGGTCGTTCACAGAATATATATAAAGGTATATGGATTACATAGTGGGTGTTCAACGATGATATATCAAAGACCGTGGTTTACACTATCATGTCTGTGAGAAAGTGCAAATAAAAGAACACATGCTGCTGTTTTGAAACTGGTAACTAAAATAGCGGGGGCGGGTTTTCTCTGTCATTCAAAATTAAAATCAATCCATATCATATATTGAGACCTAGCAGTAAAGCTCCATATTTAGAACCAGGTGCTTGTTCAATAGCATAATTATTAAAAAAAAATTAGATTCTCAATAATAAAAGGTTCATATGACTAAATAAATATGCTGACACTGATATATCCATCAGTTTCATTGCTTTGTGGATTCTGCCATTATTTTTTTCATTTAATCATTTGAGAGATAACCGTGCACGAAATACTGATTACTTCTCGGGTTTTTTTTATTATTTTATTTTTATTTTTATCATATATGTTATGCTAGTGGAGGATCCAGGAATTATCAATGATCATGCTGAATTTGGAGTAGATGATAGGATGATAAGATGTGGATCTGTGAGCATCTGTGGTTCAGTGGTAGAACACTGGACTCTCAAACTTGACTACGTGTCAAAATTACCAAATGTTTGACATTCGTTTCCCGATGATTAATAATTCAATGTGTTCTAGTGATGTCGTTAAACAAAACACAACAAAATCAAGATGTGTAGCTGGGAATGGGTCAAGACCAGAGCCCATGCTGAATTTGGAGTAGATCATAGGATGACTAGATGTAGAGTTGGGAATGGGTCAAGATCAGACTCCATGCTGAATTTGGAGTAGATAATAGGATGACTAGACGTAGAGTTGGGAATGGGTCAAGATCAGAATCCATGCGGAATTTAGAGTAGATAATAGGATGACTAGATGTGTAGCTGGGAATGGGTCAAGATCAGACTCCATGCTGAATTTGGAGTAGATCATAGGATGACTAGATGTAGAGCTGGGAATAGGTCAAGATCAGAGTCCATGCGGAATTTGGAGTAGATAATAGGATGACTAGATGTAGAGCTGGGAATGGGTCAAGATCAGTGTCCATGCGGAATTTAGAGTAGATAATAGGATGAATAGATGTAGAGCTGGGAATGGGTCAAGATCAGACTCCATGCTGAATTTGGAGTAGATAATAGGATTACTAGACGTAGAGCTGGGAATGGGTCAAGACCAGAGTCCATGCTGAATTTGGAGTAGATAATAGGATGACTAGATGTAGAGCTGGGAATGGGTCAAGATCAGACTCCATGCTGAATTTGGAATAGATAATAGGATTACTAGATGTAGAACTGGGAATGGGTCAAGACCAGAGTCCATGCTGAATTTGGAGTAGATCATAGGATGACTAGATGTAGAGCTGAGAATAGGTCAAGACCAGAGTCCATGCTGAATTTAGAGTAGATCATAGGATGACTAGATGTAGAGCTGGGAATAGGTCAAGAACTGAGTCCATGCTGAATTTGGAGTAGATCATAGGATGACTAGATGTAGAGCTGGGAATAGGTCAAGACCAGAGTCCATGCTGAATTTGGAGTAGATAATAGGATTACTAGATATGGGTCAAGACCAGAGTCCATGCTGAATTTGGAGTAGAAAATAAGATGACTATATATGGAGCTGGGAATGGGTTAATACCGGATACAATGCTGAATTTGGAGTAGATAATAGAACGACTAGGTTCGAAGGACTCAAGAAGAAACGTGTCGAACATAGGGTATGTAGGCTCAGGGAATGGGGTCTAAGATAATTATCTACAGACCAAGATGCGTATAGGATGTAAGGCAAAAACCATGATGGGTTTGATGTATGCATAAATATTGATTTATTTAAATTTACTTCAACAGCTCTTTCCATAATTATTTTTTAAAACATTTAACAAAGAACCTATTCACATAAAAACAAACGGAGTACAGTGTATTTTCTGAACAAAACATTCCTATACTGCCAAGAGCAATTTCTCTTCCAGAATTATCAAGCGTAATATTATAATTGCCCTGAGGTAACAGCGTGTCAATAACCTTCTTCACAAATTACTCCCAAGTACAAGACTGGCAGCATGTTTTAGAAGGAAACTGTTCTAAAGTGCAAAGACTCCAAGATTTAATTTTGTGCACTAACTGCTCTAAAAGTCCAAATTAGGAAAACCGGATGTCTAGCTTTTAGGGTTGATGTTCGTTTAATATCGCAGGATATGTCGTAAGAATACATCTACAGTCCATAGGATGTTTTTTTTTTATTTTTCTACTAAATAAACAAAGGGAAAAAAATCAGGTTACACTCAACGACATAAACGATGCTAATGGCAAGAAAAAAATTATAAAAAAATATTGAAAAGAAAGGAGTGCTTGTTGGTTAAACAGAAGCTACTCTTTCCGATTACCAACGAATTTTTTTATGCGCCTCTCCACAGACACAGTAGCGTATCCAGAGAGGTTCAGGGGGTCAGGATCCTCCTTTTTTTTTTTTTTTTTTTTTTTTTACCTTTTACCGAGTGGAAGGACATGAAAATTAACCATTTCTTCTCCTTTTCTATTCACTCATCACTTTTGGACCCCCACCCCTTTCAGAAATCCACATTTGGACCACCATTATCAGAAATCCTGCATCCGCGGCTGGCAGACAGGACGGCATATCTCACGGCTATTGTTACAACAGTTCAGAACCACTGACTGGATAACTATCCTAAACGGTTCAATGATCAACAACAACAACAACATTAAATTTTATTATTCAGATTTAAACCATGTTTTGTTGTCATAACTTGTGTCGTCGGGTCATTTTTAACGGCTTTGTTTAACAAATGTTTGTCATGAGTGGAACATTTTTTGCATAGATGGACCAATACTGTGACTACCTCATGAGACAAAAATATTTCAACATGCATGCTTTTTCTTATTATTTTTTTTTTAGTATATCACGTAATAACAATAATGTACCACAGTCATATCTATCCACACGATAGTGTATTTAAGAAACAAACTAGTATCTGCACCTGATAGAGACCAACAAGTGTTTTAACAAAGTTGTGATAGCATGCTCACATGAATCACTGTCAAAATTATAACCATTGTTCGTTAAAGATCTTTTTAGTTAATGCCAGGTTTCTGTCATTATCATAACGAAAATACGATGTACGTAGTGTTACGTTTTATATGTGCAATTTGGTGGATAACTGAACTTATTTTATTCATAATGGCAAGCGTTTTAAAATTGAGGAGTGTCAGTGCTAAGAAATCGATATAATCAGAAGCCGACCAAAAGAGAAGGTTTATGGGGGTTAAATCGGACTTCGACTACCATTTTGTGAACCCTCCTCTAATGTTAAAAATATTTAAAATAGGTTTGAAACCCCTTCCAAACTTTCTGTATCCGCCACTGAAATTTGGTGTATTTGTTTATTTACTAGTATTTATTTATTTATTTACTTACTAGTATTTATTTATTTATTTACTTACTTACTAGTATTTATTTATTTATTTACTTACTAGTATTTATTTACTTACTAGTATTTATTTATTTATTTACTTACTAGTATACATTTATTTAATTATTTACTTACTAGTATTTATTTATTTATTTACTTACTAGTATTTATTTATTTACTTACTAGTATTTATTTATTTATTTACTAGTATTTATTTATTTATTTACTTACTAGTATTTATTTACTTATTGTGCTAGGTGGTTGGGGATGAGTCGATTTTTATTTATTTATTTTTTTATTGACTAGTATTTATTTATTTATTCATTCATTCATTCATTGTGCTAGGGTGGGGTCGTTAAAGCAACAAAAAATCTGCAATGAAATTCAGATTTTTTTTTTTTTTTTTTTTTTTAATATATTTATTGACTAGTATTTCTATTTTATTTTTTAATTTATTTATTTATTGACTAGTATTTATTTATTTATTCATTCATTCATTCATTGTGCTGGGGTGGGGTCGTTAAATCAACATACAATCTACAATGAAATTCATTTAAAAAAAAAAAAAAAAAAATTATTTATTTATTGACAAGTATTTATTTATATATTTATTTATTCATTCATTCATTCATTCATTCATTGTGCTGGGGTGGGGTTGTTAAATCAACATACAGTCTACAATGAAATTCAGTTTTTTACTAGACGGAGTTCATTAAACTGTTGTGTAATCGTTAAAACAGCATATTCGATTATTACATTTACCTGTAACACCTGGCTCTCATGTTGCTGTTCAGACTGACCTTGACTGTTATACAAAACACTTACAAACGTGTCTATTGTAATCATTCAAAATGCCTGATAAAAGTGGCCGTTAGAAACTTCTGGTTTTTATGTACAGGTTAAAAATCAACCATATGAACTGCATGTTTTATAGGAAAGTGGTTGTTTTATAAAATGTCCTTTATTTCCGATTTGACTGTTGTTTTATACATGATTAAAACTGCAATGTTACCTCCTTATCTTTTAAAGGCATAGTCCCACGGAATTTAAGGAGCTCTGTGTTCTAAATATTGATTACGAATGGAACTTACATGCATTTGTTATACTAGATATCGTTTTCATATGACGCAAAACATTTTAACTGAACCATGGTATAGGGAATTCCATGTCGAGTAGATCGGGTTTTTTCACATTTAATGTATAAGGTTATTTATTTTGCTAAAAAAATACACATTTTATAGGCATACACATATAATAATATTTAACATAATAACCATGGTATAGGGAATTCCATGTCGAGTCGATCGATTTTTTATACATTTAAAAATTTCAAATTTCATGATCGGAACTCTTCGAGGGGCGAAATAAATTGGTACGAAATGTTTTTGCAGCTACAAAAATATTCAGATGGTTTAAAATAACGTCTAACGGGGGAATACCCGTCATGTGATTAGAAATATATGTTATACCTTCAATGGAAAAAACCCACCTTTTTTCGATTTATTTGTCCGTGAGCATAATTCATTATTATTTTAAAATATTAATAATAAGCGAGATGCGTTAGTTATGTAAGTAGTTGAATGAAGTATTCTTATGGATAAAATCAAATGTTTATATTTAAAATTAATTCTTTGTTTGCAAATTAATTAGGTCAAGGGTCCATGGGACTATGCGTTTAATATCTTTTACTAATTCAAAATTCACACATAATTGCAGTTTCGTATCTCCTATTAACACTAACCTCTGTCCTGCACAGACAGCACAGGAAGCAGAGCTATGCGCCCAGGACAGCGTGCTTGAACCTTAATTGGTTGGTTGTATTTATTTTCGTGCTTATGTTCCAATTAAGGTTCAAGTACGCTGTCCTGGGCACACAACTCAGGTTCCTGTGCTTTCTGTCCAAAACAGAGGTTAGTGTCAGTAGGAGACACGAAACCCGCTGCTTTTCGATAAACAGCAAGGGATCTTTTATATGCACAATCCCACAGACAGAATAACACATACCACGGCCTTTATTAAACCAGTTGTGGACCACTGGTCGGTGTAAGTGCTATACACATACCCATTGAGCATTGCGGAGCACTCACTCTATGTTGGAGCCGATACAGAAATAAAAAATCCCATGCCTAGACTGAGATTTGATCTCAGTACTTACCAACCTCGATACCGATAACTTAACCACAGCGTCACGGAGGCCGGTAGTGTTACACTGTGTTGGGTACTCGACGCATATTGCAGTTAATGTTAATATGAGAGCGGACACCCGTTGCTGCCACACAATGTGACTACTCATGAATAAAGAGCCAATTATCTTTTATATACACTTTCAGACTGTCAGGCTGATACAGAACTTTATTTATTCTCAAACCGTATTCTACGGCATAATTATGAGGTTATTACATGAAAATCACTTTATAGTAACAACAAGATGGTGATACAGCTAATAAAATAGATTAAAATACTAAATGCCAAAACTATACATTAGATAGAAAGTTACTGGACAGTATTACGTACAAACTGCGTATAAAAAGATAAAACAAAACCGACAATAAATTATCATAGAATTTTAAAGTATTCATAAATAGATTACAAAATATAGTTTCTAAGAACAACATTTTTAGTGTTGAATCATTTATAAAATTTAAAGACCACCTGAAAAGAAACCTATTGTTTTCGTAAACACCCACTAAAACAGATGAGATAAAAAAATAAAAATGTAATTATCATTTTATGTTTTAGACGTTTGAGTTTCGTCGACGAACAGTATGTTAAAAGGTTTCAAACTCACCATGACTTATCTCCCCTTTGTTCGCTGCGATATGTGACGTCAAACATGCTAAAGGTATTTGCATCGCTACGAACTGAGAGTGAAATGGCTTCAACAATTCATTTTCTTTGCGCACAGCTCGCTGTCAATGGGTTTTTTTTTTTTGGGGGGGGGTTCAAGATGTAATGGAATATGAGGTGGTATCAATGTGCGACAGACAAACTATTTTCCTTCAACGATTTTATAACGTATTAGGTTTCTACTGATAGAATTATCGTAAATAACGATGCCTTTTTATTGTTAAAAACGTGTAAGTAAATACATAGTAGCACTTATCTCCAATATCATTATTATTACACAAAGAACATATTTGACAGTGAATTGCTACTTTTTCAATATCATTATTGTTACACAAAGAACGTATTTGACAGTGAAGTGCCACATTTTTCCATTTGCCAGCTTCAGTAGGAAGATAATTATTTGAAAGCCTAAAAACTTCCGACATTATCGATTTTCTTTCCTGTAGATTCTCTAACTGAAAATAGGAATAATCACCTCTCCCCCCAACCCCACCCTCGCCCTCCCATTTGAATCAGTTGGAATCAGTGTCAAGGACAAATAAATTTAATGCGCGATAGTTTTCACATAATAAAAAAAAAACATATGAATTTCAAAAATGCATTTTTGTTTTTATTATTTATGTTATTATTATTATTATTATTATTTATGTTATTATTATTATATTTGTTTCTAACTTATTTAGCGACTCAACGAAATCACATTTGATTTATTAATCATCGCTTATTTGATGTCAAACATTAAGTAATGTTGACATGTAGTCAGTGTGAGTCAGCCTACGACGGGTTTTGAACCACGGTCTTCAGTTTGAATACTGATGTGCGTGCGTGCATGTGTGCATGTCTGTGTGTGTGTGCGTGCATGCATGTGTGTGTTTGTCTGTGTGTTTGTCTGTGTGTTTGTGTGTGTTCGTGTGTGTTAGTCTGTTTGTGTTTGTGTGTGTGTGTTTGTGTGTGTGTTAATGTGTGTGTGTTTGTGTGTATGTGTGTGTACTTGTGTGTGTTTGTTTGTGTGTGTGTTTGTGTGTGTGTGTGTGTGTGTGTGTGTGTGTGTGTGTGTGTGTGTGTGTGTGTGTGT
>JAULBS010081908.1:0-18970 GCA_032355785.1 Symmetromphalus regularis | reverse complement strand
AATAATTTGGAAATACTTTTGCAAGGTGAAATGTTTAGTCAGAAAAACTAGCGATTTTTGGCGGCCATTTTGTTTTTTGATTTTGAGGATCAAAAACTAAAAATTCAGCTTGGTATCCTATTTCTTCGTAATCAGCACCCCCAAAATAGGTTAATAGGACAAGATACCAACTTTTACTCAAAAATGTCCAAACCACCCTTAAATAAGCCCTTTTTTTTAAATATGGTCTAGACTATATATATTTCCAATAAGACATGTTATCATGTTTAGACAAATAGTATTTATTGATTGTACCCTCAAGTTTCCATCAGATTAACTAAGAATATTCATAATTATTGATGAATAATCACATATAATCTTTGTAAAAAACAAAGAAAACTGAAATCTGCATTTGTACGAAATGTCGGGAACTTGTTGAATGTTCATAGCCAAACCGGAAATAAATTTGCGGCACTATCAGCATGTTTGCGGTATATTGTTTTTTGCGTATACGGAGTACTTTGCTGAAATGGGTAAGTGACAATTTGGTACAAACAAGTGCGTCCATGGCATGTGGTTGAAATATGAAGAAAATTCTAAAGTATCTGTGATGAGGTGTGCAATAATAAAAAAAAAATTATTCTTTAAAACTAATATTTATTTATTTCAATATTAAAATTTTTTAATTTCTATTTAATCTGGTGAAAGGTACATTTTCATTTTTGACCGGCACAAATTGACTGACATAAGACATTTTAACAGGCACATCTCAAAAATTATTTCCAGGCTTGGACAGTCTAAAAGAATCAATCAGTGTTTTGTGAAGGAAAGATAAGGCAATTCCAACCCACAGGAACAAATTACAAAATGAATTGTAGAAAGTGTTATTTATTTATACCTGTGACCACAATGGACCCGACAAATCTTTTTTCCTGGAGATAACCCATCATCCTTCAAAACAGATGACTTCCTTTTTTTCATCTACAAAAGAAACAGAAAATGTCAATCCTGTCATAATCTCCTTTTTATCTATGAACAGAAAATGTCAATCCTATCACAATCTCCTTTTTATCTATGAACAGAAAATGTCAATCCTATCACAATCTCCTTTTTATCTATGAACAGAAAATATCAATCCTGTCACAATCTCCTTTTTATCTATGAACAGAAAATGTCAATCCTGTCACAATCTCCTTTTTATCTATAAACAGAAAATGTCAATCCTATCACAATCTCCTTTTCATCTATAAACACAAGATATGTCAATCCTACCACCATCAGCTTTTTATCTATGAACAGAAAATGTCAATCCTGTCACAATCTCCTTTTTATCTATCAACAGAAAATGTCAATCCTGTCACAATCACCTTTTTATCTATAAACAGAAAATATCAATCCTGTCTCCTTTTTATCTATAAACACAAGATATGTCAATCCTACCACCATCTGCTTTTTATCTATGAACAGAAAATGTCAATCCTGTCACAATCTCCTTTTTATCTATAAACAGAAAATGTCAATCCTGTCACAATCTCCTTTTTATTTATAAACAGAAAATGTAAATCCTATCACAATCTCCTTTTTATCTATAAACAGAAAATGTAAATCTTGTCTCCTTTTTATGTATAAACAGAAAATGTCAATCCTGTCTCCTTTTTATCTATAAACACAAGATATGTCAATCCTACTACCATATGCTTTTTATCTATAAACACAAGATATGTCAATCCTACCACCATCTGCTTTTATCTATAAACAGAAAATCTCAATCCTGTCTCCTTTTTATCTATAAACAAAAAATCTCAATCCTGTCTCCTTTTTATCTATCTCAATCCTGTCTCTTTTTATCTATAAACACAAGATATGTCAATCCTACCACCATCTGCTTTTATAAACAGAAAATCTCAATCCTGTCTCCTTTTTATCTATAAACACAAGATATGTCAATCCTAATACAATCTGTTTTTATCTATATCTTCTCAATCAAACCCATAAAGGACATAATAGCAACTACTTCTGTAGTCTATCGAACAGTCTAAAACCATTCGGAATGCTTCAGTCGGTTTCGGTTACATATTCGGGGAATCTCGGTCATGTAAAAGTATTCCTAGGTATGATCAGAACACCTCGGCCATGTCCGTCTTCAGTTACAATCAGAACAACATGTCACATTCCGCTATGCTATGTTTTGCAGAAAGATTCTTTATATGAGACTGAGGTTTCCCGAAGTTACATTTTGTTGGAATTTTTTCACAATAATTATAATTTAATTACAACTAAAACAAGTTCCTTCTTTTATATTGTTGTTATTATTGTTTGTATGATATGACATGTTTTTGGGGGGATTTTACAAAAACTTTTGTCGTGGGCCATTTAAAAGTTATACAGGCAAGTCAAAGTGTTGCTGTGAGAGGCCAGTCAAAGCAAATATCAAGTGCATAACCTGCTATCACTGTCTCTTTCTTAATCTATAAACAGAACATACATCTACACTAATCTACAAAAGGAAGATATCTTTACATTATTACCCCAGCAGGCACTCATAACTGGGAATTATTTTTCATGTCTTTATTTGATAGTTTTATTTTGTTTATCCAATGAAAGTTCTCATAATAAAACTGATGGCAGGGTTTCACATTTAAGGTGCACGCTTGCGCACCACTGCGCCCCTTAATTTCGACCAATGAGTGTGAATAATCGCGCTCCAAAAATACTATAGAGTTGGGTAATTCTCGTTTTTTTGCAATAATATCCAAATATCCAAATGTCATCGTTATAAATTATCATGAATATTATAAATAAATCGACCCAAAGTATGTAATAAATCTTCAACTCGCGTATTTGTTGGGAGAATTAGAATATTTTTTTTAAACATCCGGTTTTGTCAACAAAATCGACTGGTGGTCGTCTCTGAGGTAAAATTAATTTGGCGTAACACGTACAGATATCAGTGTAGTCAGGAATCGACTATTTTTTTTCAAAAATGCAGATGGAAAATCCATTTAATTAATAATCTGCGCTATTTGGAGACAAGTAATTATGTTTTCGGAAAATCAGTGCCTCTAGTATACCAAACATGAATACTGTGCATGCCACCACTACCCTCACAGAAATTATGATTTAGAACTGATACACATTGCTAATTATTGACTCTCTGGCCAAATGTATCAATGATTTTGAATCAACTGAATCATTCAATTGATTTTAAGGAAAAAGCTCTCCAACACTTCTGTAAGGGTGTGATTATGGAGAGTGAAAAAGCTCCCCTGAACTTTAATTGGGAGTGATTTATAGCTCTCCTCTACTTTTCAAATGTGAAACCCTGTGATGGTAATGACACTGGCCTTGACATTTATATGCTTCACAAACAATGTTCGTATTGCAATGAAGTGAATCGTAAAAATTAGTGATTGTAAACATAAAAAGCTATTTAAAAAAAAATAGTAAAAAAAAAAACATGAACAAAATACATGTATATTAAATAATAACTATTTTCAAAGGCTATGTGCACAGTCTGTGTGGTATTTCATTATGGTGTGTTTAAAAAAAAGGGCAGCTAAAGCATTTTAGGGAAAATCATGGTTAGGTTAATAAATAGAATATTAAACTCATGAAATTTATGTCCCTCATGAAATAATTTTCTTTTGTCACTCGCTAAAGCTTGTGACACAGAAAAATTATTTCACTTGGGACATAAATTTCATAATAAATGGCAACTCATTTAATATCCTTTATTTAATCTACAAACAAAAGAATTAATCTAGAAACAAGATATCTCCATATCCCTGGTCCACATTCATCTAAATACTCAAGATATCTCTACATCCATCTACAAACAGAAGTTATTAACTTTATTTATCATATCCCTGGTCCACATTCATCTAAATACTCAAGATATCAACATCCATCTACAAACAGAAGTTTTAACTTTATTAATCATATCCCGGTCCACATTCGTCTAAATATTCAAGATATCTACATCCATCTACAAACAGAAGTTTTAACTTTATTTATCATATCCCTGGTCCACATTCATCTAAATACTCAAGATATCTACATCCATCTATAAACAGAAGTTTTAACTTTATTTATCATATCCCTGGTCCACATTCATCTAAATACTTCGATATCTCTACATCTATCTACAAACAGAAGTTATTAACTTTATTTATCATATATACTGATGATGTCATCCTATTGAAACAAAGTATGCATAATTCTGTTATCAGTATACTTTAAGAATTTGATATCTATACAAATTATGTCATGTGATTTGCTTGACTAACAACCAAAAATGTAAACAAACTAGAGGGTGTATCGGTAATGACTGATATTATGAGTGTGTGCACTAGACAACCAGTTAATATAAACTGGTGATACAACTTTTGTATGCTTGTCAGAGGCATGTGTAACGTAACTTTTATTGCTGATATATGACACTGCTGATATGCAAACATAATCAGCTAACGATGTCTTTTCATTTAAAAGCTGGGGTCTAATGCCAATCAGTTTCTCCCACCTCTCATAACTGAAGGTGTTACTCTAGTCATTATACAGACAGAACGCAACATGTTACTCTACAAATAACATAGCCATTGTGTTTAATTAAAACTACAGAAAAGTGTGCACATACATGAGAACATGGGCATAGACTGGATTGTGAACATACACTCATATGCAGAGGACCCGTCTGTCTCAGTCTTAATGCTCCCGTGTCCAATAGATCACAGCTGCATTCACTACCCAGTTCTAGTTCTTCATCGTCACCACCATTCCCATCACTGTCCTCATCACCGTTGTCATAACAATGGTCACGTGTTAACTCAGCAGTATTTGCATCAGCTGCTGCTTCCATATATTCGTGTACAACATCAGGCTGCACATCGTTATTCTGTAAAGCAACACATACATATGAGTACAACATCAGCCTTGACAACACTATTACAAATTCATATCTTTTACCTGTCCTTTCACTTAATTAGCACAAATCTTTATCTTTTACCTGTCCTTTCACTTAACTAGCACAAATCCTTATCTTTTACCTGTCCTTTCACTTAACTAGCACAAATCCTTGTCTTTTACCTGTCCTTTCACTTAACTAGCACAAATCACTATCTTTTACCTGTCCTTTCACTTAACTATTACAAATCTTTATCTTTTACCTGTCCTTTCACTTAACTATTACAAATCTTTATCTTTTACCTGTTCTTTCACTTATCTAGCACAAATCCCGATCTTTTAGCTGTCTTTTCACTTAACTAGAACAAATCCCTGTCTTTTACCCATCCTTTCACTTAACTAGCATAAATCCTTATCTTTTACCTGTCCTTTCATTTAACTAGTACAAATCCCTATCTTTTACCTGTCCTTTCACTTAACTAGCACAAATCCTTGTTTTACCTGTCCTTTCACTTAACTAGCACAAATCCCGATCTTTTACCTGTCCTTTCACTTAACTAGCACAAATCCCGATCTTTTAGCTGTCTTTTCACTTAACTAGCACAAACCCCAATCTTTTACCCGTCATTTCACTTAACTAGCACAAATCCCAATATTATACCTGTCCTTTCACTTAACTAGCACAAATCCCAATGTTTTACCTGTCCTTTCACTTAACTAGCACAAATCCTCATCTTTTACCTGTCCTTTCACTTAACTATTACAAATCCTTGTCTTTTACCTGTCCTTTCACTTAACTAGCACGAATCCCTATCTTTTACCAGTCCTTTCACATAACTAGCACAAATCGTTATCTTTTACCAGTCCTTTCACATAACTAGCACAAATCATTATCTCTCTTAGCTTCAATCATTAAACTGCTTATATTATCATCTGTAATACACCATTATACTTCTCAAAATAGTATACATATTATAAACAAATTTTTTGAAATAATTTTGGCCATTTCATTTTGGAAGTGAATTTCAGTTTTCATAAACATCCCTTGGAATTGAGACAATGTTGTGGTGACACTTAAATGTGGTTGCTAAATCTTTTTACTCTGGCTCTACAATGACAATTTCAAGAAAATATACATCTGACCTTATATATTAATTTTATATTTTTGTGATGGCTGTATAATGCTGCAATAAACCAATTTTGCAACTGCACTTCCAACTGCTGTCGCAAATGTTGGGGGATAAATACATCATTTAATAGCTGGTTAGATGAACTTCCAGCGAGCTCATTACCATTTTGTTGTGACATGAGCAAAAAACATGTACTTGATATTTATGCAGAATAACAAAAATAATTGTTTACCATATCACAATTATGTCATAAGACAAAAGGACTAAAAAACTGAAAACGAAGTAGAGGATTAAAAAGAAAAATATGAAAGTTCTAAACTGATCCAAAACATATTTGAATCTGAATGATTGACTGACCAGCAGCCAGTTCTTTGGGAAAACACCGACTACAATGAACCTGACTGACTGATTGGCAGTCAGTTCTTAGGGAAAACACCGACTACAATGAATCTGATTGACTGACCGGTAGCCAGTTCTTAGGGAAAACACTGACAACAATTAACCTGATTGACTGACCGGCAGCCAGTTCTTAGGGAAAACTCCGACTACAATGAACCTGATTGAATGACCAGCAGTCGGTTCTTAGGGAAAACACTGATTACAATGAATCTGACTGACTGACCAGCAGTCAGTTCTTAGGGAAAACACTTAACTACAATGAATCTGACTGACTGACCGGCAGCCAGTTCTTGGGGAAAACACTGACTACAATGAACCTGATTGACTGACCGGCATTCAGTTCTCAGGGAAAACACAATGAACCTGATTGACTGACCGGCAGCCAGTTCTCAGGGAAAACACAGACAACAATGAACCTGACTGACTGACCGGCAGCCAGTTCTTAGGGAAAATACTGACTACAATGAATCCGACTGACTGACCGGCAGCCAGTTCTTAGGGAAAACACAGACTACAATGAACCTGATTGACTGACCGGCAGCCAGTTCTTAGGGAAAACACCGACTACAATAAATCTGATTGACTGACCGGCAGCCAGTTATTAGGGAAAACACCGACTACAATGAACCTGATTGACTGACCGGCAGCCAGTTCTTAGGGAAAACACCGACTACAATGAATCTGACTGACCGGCAGCCAGTTCTTAGGGAAAACACTGACTACAATGAACCTGATTGACTGACAGACAGTCAGTTCTTAGGGAAAACACCGACTACAATGAACCTGACTGACCGGCAGCCAGTTCTTAGGGAAAACACTGACTACCATGAACCTTGACTACAATGAATCCGACTGACTGACCGGCAGCCAGTTTTTGGGGAAAACACTGACTACAATGAACCTGATTGACTGACCGGCATTCAGTTCTTAGGGAAAACACTTGACTACAATGAATCCGACTGACTGACCGGCAGCCAGTTCTTAGGGAAAACACTGACTACAATGAACCTGATTGACTGACCGGCAGTCAGTTGTTAGGGAAAACACTGACTACAATGAACCTGATTGACTGACCGGCAGTTAGTTTTTAAGGAAAACACTGACTACAATGAACCTGATTGACTGACCGGCAGTCAGTTCTTAAGGAAAACACTGACTATAACGATCCTCTGTAACTCACCAGTTTTTTCACATCACTACCATGCACCTGTGGGATGCTGGCATCTAACTGATCCTTAACAGAGATCTCACTACATCGAGACCTTGTAAGAGGTTGTCGGACTGCATCAGTCACATTCAAGTTATTACTCACTAGTAAAGTGGACTGCTGTGATGATCTGCGTGTCACTCTATGCAACCTGGAAAAAAATAGTAAAATATCTGATCCTTATTAACTATGAAATATGTTAACAATTTAATATAAAATATGTTTACTGTCATATATTAGTATTATGTAACTCATTAAAAAACTGACTTCCTTTCAGTTTAGGTAACAAAGTATTAAAGGTTGTATGGACATTTAGTGAGGGAATTCAATCTGCATGTGAGGCATGAAGCGTGTCAGAGTAGATACACATATTTTCACAAGAATTACTAATTCTGGCCATAGTATTTCACGGTAACGATTGTTACCACTAGCGTGTTGGTATCATGTTGTCAAAATCACATAAATGAAATTTCATTTCCCTTGATTTGCATATTACTGTTGCATTATTTAGGATTACTGAAGAACAGTTTCCGATGGGTTCCCATAATCCAAAAGGACGGAACGGAAAAAGTGTTGCCAATGAAACTTGAAATGCTATGGCCTGCTAACTGTATAGGATCTACTTGTGATTGGTTTATACTTTACACAATGAAAAGGCTTTCTTGATTTATTTATTTGCGGTTTTAGGGTAATAGGTTGTGCTCAGGGTTTCTGCCAGAAAATAATTTGAGGGTACGCAGAATGGGGTGAGGGTACCACTATCAAAAAAAAAAAACCCACACACTTACCCCACATCAGGAGGCCAGCTGTGATGTAAATGTTTACTTACCCCACATCAGGAGGCCAGCTGTGATGTAAATGTTTACTTACCCCACACCAGGAGGCCGAGAGTTGATGGTAAATGTTAACTTACCCCACATCAGGAGGCCGAGAGTTGATGGTAAATGTTTACTTACCCCACACCAGGAGGCCAGCTGTGATGTAAATGTTTACTTACCCCACACCAGGAGGCCGAGAGTTGATGGTAAATGTTTACTTACCCCACATCAGGAGGCTGGGAGTTGATGGTAAATGTTTACTTACCCCACATCAGGAGGCCGAGGCTTGACTTTGTTAGGAAGAGGTCGACATGACAGGCGTCTACGATTTGCATGCACCAAACAGCGGCTCACCCCAGGAACATCGCTGAGATCCTCGATGCAGGTAAATGAGCCAATTTCCTGTAAGAAAGTAATACATTAACGTCAATCCTTCCTCTATCTCCTTTAATTAGTAATACAATTTCCTGTAAGAAAGTAATACATTCTGTCAATCCTTCCTCCATCTCCTTTAATTAGTAATACAATTTCCTGTAAGAAAGTAATACATTAACATCAATCCTTCCTCCATCTCCTTTAATTAGTAATACAATTTCCTGTAAGAAAATAAAACATTATGTCAATCCTTCGTACAATGTGTTCTCTTACCTGGCCACACCCAGATCTGCAACTGGCCACACCCAGCTCTGCAGCCGGCCACATCCAGCTCTGCAGCCGGCCACATCCAGCTCTGCAGCCGGCCACACCCAGCTCTGCAGCCGGCCACACCCAGCCACACCCAGGTTTGCAGCCGGCCACAGCCAGCTCTGCAGCCGGCCACACCCAGCTCTGCAGCCGTCTACACCCATCAGTTTGGTCTAATAAAATGTTTTTCGGATCAAAAAAAGGTTAATAAAAAATGTCATGCATGCACTCTTGTAATTTATATGAAAACTGAAATTGGTTCAATATATCCTGAAATGATCAGGGTGTTAAAATCTACCTGTGTGCCAAATTTCATGTTTTTATCATGAATAGCACATTTCTGTTAATATGTGACTGCCAACTACTGCTTTTGGCAAGAGTCTCCTTGGTTTTCTCCATCCAATCTTCTTTTCTCCTGGGAAATCACTATTTTCTAATCATAAAAGAAAATTCTGATCTACCATTTTTTCTTTTAAACAAAACCACAGATTTTGATTTGGGCCATTACATATCTTGAAAATGAAAATTGGTATTATATTTTTATTTACACTTACATCTGCACTGTTCAATACAAGAAAGCAATATTTGAATCCATATATGATTAAGTAGGTGTCACTACATGCAAAATTTTAAAATTGTTTCACATAATACACTTACACAGCCACGTATAATGTATTTTTTTACTGGGTGTTAAAACAATACTACAGGTTTTCCATTATAAAGAATTTCAGTTCTTTTGTCTGTTGTAGCAAATGTATCTAACACATTTTTTTTTAATTGGTCAAATCAACATAAACCATATACCAGTAAAACAACAATCAATCCCTGATGACAAAACAAAAAGAATTATGACGATAACTGAAATATTGACAAATATGTTGAATTTAGACACTGTCAAAAATGCAGTCCAAAATTAGGAATGTGTTAATTTTTTGAGAAAGTCAACCTTAAGTAATAAAAGATGTATTTCATGGGGTATCTTAATGAAAATCAATCAATTAACCCACGGGTTACACAAATAAAATTCACATAACCAAACAATTGGTTACCTAGGTAAAACCCACGTGAACCGACTTCTGGTTACCTCAGATTTCGAAATATTGTCCCGTTTTATTAAAGTAAATCACGTTTTATTAAAGTAAATCAGGAGTGGGCATATTTAAGAATTTACACAAAATGTTCTGAAATGTGTTGTCCATCTGATTTTTATGTGATTTAATATTATGCAGTTATCATGTTATGCACTTCTGCTTATTCCTGATGTGTAAGAGTTGTCGTTCTTGAATAGGTGGAATGCGAATGTTTTCATTCTTTCTTTTGAAAAAGCTTTTAGAACAGTTCAAATGCATTACAACCTATTCAGATGATAAACCAAATTCAATTTACATAAATATTATCATGTAATTACATTAATTTTGAATAATTTGTCATCCTCCTTGAAAGCTATAATATCGAAAGTTATCGCCCTTGAAATGGGTTATCTTTCCTTGAATCGGACAATACTACTTCAAATGGGTATTAAACAATAAATACAGATGTTATGATCGTCACGTTTACCTTTTCCCCCAGTCTTTTTTATGTTAAATTACACCAATGTAGGGGATTCCCCCATAAAAAATAGACCAAAATCATTCCTATTCTTCTTTTAAACATATAGTAAATTAGCTTAGCAATGTGAGGTTGCAAATTCCCTTTCTAAAACATGGTGGTAGCGAGCTCCCCTGGCGGCCATTAGCATTGCTATCTGTTGTTAACCATTCTTTAAATATCTCCAGTATTTACCTTTCGATGTTTAACAATGGCTTCTGCTTTGCAAGTACCTACACCAACAAGTTTTTCAAACTCAACTGCTGTTGCCGTATTCACGTCAATCCTGCGTCGAGCCATACCGGGACATCATCAGCATCAACTCCAAAACTAAAAAACATATATATTACATATATATTAGCAAGACCTGAGTACAAACTTTCAGTCTACCTAGGTATACATGCATTCGTGTTAATTACTAAGAGATCACTACATAAGAATGTACCAATTTTCTGTTAACTAGTATGAATGCCTGACATTTCACCCCAAGCCAATTCGCCCGATGTCTGTTTGCCCCAGTGCTCCACATCACATAAAAATGGAGGTATAGTACCTCCTGATGCTCGAAATGTAATAAGAAGGAAGGGAAAGGGTATGAACACGTAATGGCATTCTGCCACAAGAGGTATAAACACGTACTGCTTTTTCACTGAGGAGGTAAACCGTGTAGTTTCGGCCACTGAATGAACATAATCGGGTTTGCTATCCATGATCACATTATAGAAGATGCTATTTTATACAGCTATTTTATACAATGTAAACCTAATAAGGGGAGATACTCTAGACTACAACATATAACTCCATTCTGGCAGAACTCAAGAAGAGTTAGTTACACGAACAAGTAAAATCGTTTATGTCCATATACTCTCAGAATGCCAAGAATATGCGTTTGCGCTCTGACTGCATTGCAAAAACAATCAGCAAGACTGAAAATAAGTGTTCGATCATGGACACTGTCCGGTACAAAATTATCATTTGTCAAGCTCTAACAATCACAAACTTAATATTAGCAATCATTTTGTCTGACACAAAATCAGTTGGGGTTTTTTCCTGTCGAATGAGTTCGATGCTAAATGTTTAAAGTGTATTTTTTTTTGTAGTTTTAAGATAATACACGTGCTTACATACACCTAGTGGTAACTGAACAGTTGCCAGAATGCCACTGCATTTAACCAATAAAGGCAAAATTTCCATCTATTAATAGATAAGACACCCAGAATCTGTAATTTGCAGACGTGACCAAATGACCTATTAGTAAATAACAGAAATTAACATGAGAACAATGATAGCCAACAGGGCCAATTGAAGTAACAGCTTGGTGCCCATTCTCAAATTCAACTAGGCCTCCAATTATAACACATACCAATTTGAACAGAAAAAATTCTCCAAAGATTCCACCGATACAGAAACAAGCAGGGCTCTCAATGACTCGGGAGCCAGAGTCAAATACGTGTGAAATCACGAAATTGACGCACAGTGGCAAAGAGCCTGGGTCATACTCATAGTGACGCAGACTATTTTCTTGTTTTGACCCTTACTTTATAATTAAAAAATAATAATAATAAATAAATAGGAAAGAAAGAAAGTAAAAAGGGGGAATGGAGGATGTTAAGTGTTTCAGCCAATCACAATGCTTTAAAAACTAATCATTGACAGTGGCCAATCATAGTGCTCAATGGCCTTTTTCGGCATTGACATCCAAATATTAATTATGGCAGACATTCGAAACTATTTTACAACAAAAGATGACAGATGTCGCTAGTTCCTCTTTGGAGCCTAAAAAGAGGAAAATAGAACGTTCATGGCGTAAAGAATGGACAAAAGACTTTCCATGGTTAGAACGGAAACCAACACGGACAACGGAAAAGACTATGCCCTATACACATGGTGCATAACAGTAGGAAAACATAACGAGTTTACTGCTGGGTCTAACAACCTCCAATATTCAGTGTTTAGTAGGCATGAATCCAACCCTGGCCACCTTCTTGCAGCCGAGAGCCGACTATCTCTGACAAAAGATCAAACAGTACAGAAACAGTTGACATGCTTGTGCGAATTATTCAAGAAGGACATCCCGTAAAAATCTTTGACCCGGGGGTATCCGTCAAAGCATTCAATCTTAAAAAAAAACAAAAAAACTTTGAAATAAAACTCCTTCACTGTTCACTTGATACTTTTGAAATAAATAAAATAATGGTAATAAAATCATCAATAGAACACTCACACTTTCTCATTCTATTTTAAAAAGATTTCATTTCAATTTACAATGTTTGTTACCGGCCGAAAAACAAATTAAAATGACCCTGAAAAATATTTAAAATTAAGTTCATGACCCTCAATTTTCTTCAAATGACTTCCAAAGAAGTGACCCATGAGTCACTGAACCCTAGATAAAATTTCCCATCGAGTGTCCTGAACAAGTCTGAAAAGGGATATAATCAGATATATCCATACATCTCTGAAAACTTTTTAACTCTTCGGCTGATTTTACAAACTGATAATCTCAGAACGCCTAGTACTCACTGTCTCAACAGGTGGCATGGGACTATGTTTATTAAAAATCAAGTGGTTTCAGCGTTTCGCGTAATTTATACTCAGTTGGAAAGTATTTATAATTAATATTTTATTATTATTATTATTAAACTGATGGTAGCCAGACATACTACCTTTGTAAAATTTGTAGTCACCCTTAGGGAATAAAGGTTGCGACAGGCAATCGGGCGACTGCTAATTTCAACCCTGAAATAACTGGTATATAACTGAAGTCCCCCAAACTCTTGATGATTTTTCTTTTTAATGTCTACCCTTCCCTTCTCCCATTGGTGTAATTAAATGATATCAGCCAGACAGCAAAAATGTGAAATTACAATTTTTTTTCTAAAAATCAGAATTTCGAACAAGACAATCGTAATAGTGTAATCTATACATTAAATTCATAATAATTTCGCCACATTCATAATGATTGGCATCTCTATATAAAAATTCTGTTATTTATTTCAATATTTATAAATTTAACTTAATTTGGTTAAATGTACGTTGTTTTTTGACAGGCACACATTGAATGACATAGAACATTTTGACAGGCACATCTCAAAGTTATTTACAGGCTTGTTATAAGAGATAGCTGTCTGAATTTTGTTACAATATATTTTAAAATACAAATTATGAAAAAGCACTGCCAAGTTCAAGTTAATTCAAGCTTAGTTCACAGTGGCTTATACCTTTTGAGTTTCCTCTCTGGAGGTATGAAAACCCTTGACTTTTGTACAAGGTCTGAATATCCTCACTTTTCCTGAGGATGTGGAACACTATTACCAGTTCACCCCCAAGCCTGTTTGCCCCAGGTTTTATATGTTCACCTCAAGCCTCTTTGTCCCCAGCTATTTGTCACTTTGCCCCCAACTATTTTTTACTTTGCCCCCAACTATTTGTCAGTTTGCCCTCATTTGTCATTTTGACCTCAACAATTTGTCAATTTCCCCCCCGCTTTTTGTCCCTTCGCCCCCAACTATTTGCCAGTTTACCCAGAGCTATTTGTCAGTTCGCCCCAAGTTTTACACATTCACCCCCAAGCCAAGTATCATTCAGATATAATCAATATTCAGATCATCTAGCAACAGCAATTTAGTTCAAATAATTGTAAAAACACTCATTGCTGTCGCCAATATCGAGGGCTGACAAATAATAATTTAAAATATAATAAAACAAACTTTAAAAAGAAATAAAATATTTTTAAAAAATTATATATTATTCCACGTCAAGTGTATGTTAATTATCGAAGGGTTTTTAATTTAACATACACATTTTGGATTCACATCTAATAAGAATATATATGACAGAAATCTCGTCCCAGACTAAATGGTTACGCAGACTTTCCCCTCACGAAGTGTTTTATAATTAATCATTTAATGGAAACATCCGTCACAGCGGTAGTTGGCCAATATTTGTGGAAGAATGGCAATCCACTCAACAGCTTTCACATCACAACATAAAAATTACTATAACTGTGATCAAAAGAATATAACTAAAATCCAGTATATTTAAATAAACATAGTGAAATGTAAATACAATTTCATTTTTAGAATTTTCTCCACATCTTCATCGCATGTCAGCAGCCATTTTTTAATGCTGGCCTTGGCAAAGCCGACGTTGGCCGAAAACATACGAAAAATTATACCGAACACACATTCGGTAACTCTCGATCGTTTTCGTCTCTGCTTGTTCAGAAAGCCGGGCGCAGGCAAATTACTTGACTGGTTATCATCGTCTTCTATCACATTTATATTAATATTATATTTATTTATTTATTTATTGTGTAAAACCGGTGTGTAAGTTTATTTACAATTACAGAGCAAACAAATAATCATTTTCTTTGTGTATATTATATGCATCTAGTCACTAAAGTTTAATGTTTATTTGTTTATGTTATAAAGTTTTTATGTCATTGCATTCTATTCCTAAATTGGAATGCAATATGTATCATTGGTGGATCGAGGCGGTGACCAGAACCTCCACTTAATTTTTTAAATTATTTTTTTTAATTATATTATTATTATTTGTTTTTTTTTATTTTAACTTACAATGGCATAAGGTTGCAATTATATGGTCATTAGTACTAAAACAATATTATTTCATAATAATTTCTACTTTCTTATTCATGGGCGTAAATCCTCTTTTAAGACGGGGAGATGCCTTTAATTAATATTTATAATTATCCCCCCACCCATTTCTGCTTTGAAAAATTGGAATTAAAATGCCTAAAAATAATCTTTACCAGTATTTCTCTTTAATCATGTGGTTAGCGCAAATATACCGTAGTACACATGGTGTATATAATGGCGTCAATCCTGGGATGGGTGGAAGATGGTAGACACATCCCCCCACTTTTTGGACAGAGGGATGCTCTGCCTCCGCCCCCACTCCCACTTTTTGAACAGGGGTGATGTTCCGACCCTGCCCCTTTTAGGATGTGATTTTCGCCAGTGTTATTATCAAAAGGTATATACCATTCACATATATTAAAAAAAATAGTCGCTTTTGAAAATAAATAAGTGTATGTTTTTTTTCACAACAGAAATTTTGTAAATTGAAAATACAATGGATGGAAAACAAATCTTTAAATTGTTAATTATTATTATTATTTTAAAATGTTGTATTTATTATTATTTGTTATTTCTTAAAGACACCAGTAGAGCCTATAGTTTTTCTCTGCAAGCTCTAGATTTTTTGCAATTCAATATTTTCATTTTTCGCATAAGTGCATCACAATATGCATTAAAGTTTGAAAATAAAATGAAAAAATTATTCATTAAGATATATTTTGACATAAACATGATAGGTGATTCAAAACAATTAATAAGGATAGAGTACAGTTCAAATAAGGATGGAGTAAAGTTCAAATATGTCCTATTCAGGCACGAATTTGCGCGTGTAGTTCTAGCGTTTGTGGACATCCTCACGGCAATCTCGTTTGATGCTCCAACAGTAGTCTCCCATCATATGTTTGTCCCATCGCCTTGATAGCGCCCTTCCATCGTCCTGAGGTCTTGATGGAAACGCTCTCCCTGTTCATCACTGACAGCTAGCTCCAAGGTTTTCAGGAAATTGACCAAGGTGACTATTCAGGAGATGGAGTTTGACACTCATGTTGTCGCCTTGATAGCACTCTTCCTTCGTCCTGAGGTCTTGATGGAAGCGCTCTCCCTGTTCATCACTGACAGCTCCAAGGTTTTCAGGAAATTGATCAAGGTGATTATTCAGGAAATGGAGTTTGACACTCATGTTGCACCCAAGATTGCGAAAAGCCAACAGCATTCTAATAACCAGAACCTCATAGATATCTGAGCATTTTTGGTTACCAAGAAAGTTTTGTATAACTGCCACGAAAGACAGTCATGCTACCTTTTCTTTGTCATTCATTTTCCCGACAAATTTCTTATCACGTACACGTGCACGAATTTGAGGTCCATTGAACACACCTGCTTTGGTCTTCTCTGAAGACAAATCAGGAAAAGCAGAAACATTCACCTACACTACTCAATGCCTTCACGACTTGTTTCATCAAGCCGAGCTTGATATGGAGTGGGGGTATTATGATCTTCTCTTGACTGACGATTAACAGTGTTTGGCATGCCTGCTTCCAGAGTATCTCGGATGGGCCACTATTCTGGGTCCAGTGTTTTTCTCGCTCTCGGCTGTCCCACATGCAGAGAAAGCATGGAAACTTCGTAATATATTATTTATTATATTTATTGTGCAGAGTTTATCTTATTGTTAATCAGCTCCATACACTATTTTATTTATTTTTTTAACTTAATCATAGAATGACCCCCAATAGCCTATATATATTTTTTTTTGTGCTGGCGTGGGGTGTGTGTGTTGTTAAACCAACAAACAATAAATAAATTAAGGTTAGGTTAGGGCAGGACAGGGCAGGGTTGAGCTAAACAAAGTTATCAAGCTATCCATAGTGTAAATAGCAATGGGTGTTCTTATTTTGCGAAAATCATGTTTCAATTTCCATGAAAACTAGAGCATGTAGAAGAAAATCGATTTCAGATTTGAAACTAGCGTTGAAAAAATACATAGAATCAGTTAATAACAATTGATGCAACAGAAAATACGAAACAAATTGTTTCCCAGTGTTATCAGTTATGTTTTTGGTTTAGATTTTTACTTGTTTTAATGTATTGATCTCAAATCAATAGCCAAAATAAAAGTTTAAAAGAAATACCAGTGTTCAGCATCGGGTTACGGTGTATTTTAATGCCATTGTTCACCCTCCGTGGCGCAGTGGTTAAGCTATCGGTCCTGAGATCAAATCTCAGTCGAGGCATGGGATTCTTTATCTCAGTATCGGCTCCAACCCAGAGTGAGTGCTCCGCAAGGCTCGGTGGGTAGGTGTATACCACTTACACCGACCAGTGTTCCACAACTGGTTTAACAAAGGCCGTGGTATGTGCTATTCTGTCTGTGGGATAGTGCACATAAAAGATCCCTTGCTGTTTATAGAAAAACAGTGGGTTTTGTCTCCTACTAACACTAACCTCTGTCCTGGACAGACAGAATAGGAAGTTGAATTGTGTGCCCAGGACAGCATGCTTAAACCTTAATTGGATACAAGCAAGAAAATAAATACAACAACCACCAACCACACTAATTACTGGGCAAAGGAAAGGTATACCCAATACATGTTCATCACACTGCATTATAAACAAACACATGTGTAACAACAATTAATACCCCAGTGGGCACCTATGACTGGGAAATATTTTCCATATTTTCTCCGTGAGAAATATTAAACATTGATTTTACAAGGCATTTCATTGGGTCATTATAATTTTATAAAAGTGCAAATGGCATCACACAAACCAGAAAAAGTGCAATGTAATGTCATCCATAATGTTATAGGGATAGCATTTCTCTAAACTGTCGCGCAATTAGAAACTTTAAAGAATAGAACAATTAAAATTGTTTTGAGTAATAAATAGAATATCAAACTTGTTACCATTTATTATCTAATTTTTGTCCTTTTTGAAGCAATTTTTCCTTTAACACTCGCTAAAGCTTGAGACAAAGACAAATTATTTCACTTGGAACATAAATTTCATAATAAATGGCAACTTGTTTAGTAACTTGTATTTGACTTACAAGCCTTCCCTCTGTCCGTCAAGAAGGGCTTGACACAGGGACTTATTCTGTGGAATTGTCTGTAGAATCTGCTTGTCCGCCGTCACGTACCCGATCGCCCACTGACCAAGTCTTGTGCAGCTCAGTCTAAACACATAACTGGAAAAAAAATAAAATTCCTTTGTACATGTATACATGAACATGTAGAATTGAGAAGGGAAGGAAAGTTAGTTTAAGAAGTTCATTGTGGTAGTTAAGGAGATATCAAACTTATGGTACTTGTTAATGGATTTGGAATAATATCAACAAGAGCTAAAATACATCCCCAAAAATCATGAAACTACTGATCGGCGGGAAATTCGCATCCCTGAAATTGACAAAAACTACACAAGGACAGCAAAATCTCCATAAGTATTGTTCTGCCATACATGTAGCAAAGGTATAAACAATCACACGTAGTGGCAGTATTGTACTGCCATACATGTAGCAAAGGTATAAACAATCAAACGTAGTGGCAGTATTGTACTGCCATACATGTAGCAAAGGTATAAACAATCACATGTAGTGGCAGTATTGTACTGCCATACATGTAGCAAAGGTATAAACAATCACATGTAGTGGCAGTATTGTACTGCCAT
>JAULBS010081897.1:0-18973 GCA_032355785.1 Symmetromphalus regularis | reverse complement strand
TTTCTGTCCTCCATTGCCATCACTTGCATGGTGTGCTCCCATTTCTGTCCTCCATTGCCATCACTTGCATGGTGTGCACACATTTCTGTCCTTCATTGCCATCAATCCCATGGTGCGCACACATTTCTGTCCTCCATTGCCATCAATCCCATGGTGCGCACCCATTTCTGTCCTCCATTGTCTTCACATGCATGGTGTGCACCCATTTCTGTCCTTCATTGCCATCACTTCCATTGTGTGCACCCATTTCTGTCCTCCATTGTCTTCACTTGCATTGTGTGCACCCATTTCTGTCCTCCATTGTCTTCACTTCCATTGTGTGCACCCATTTCTGTCCTCCATTGTCTTCACATGCATGGTGTGCACCCATTTCTGTCCTTCATTGCCTTCACTTTCATGGTGCGCACCCATTTCGTTTCTCCGTTACCTTCACTTGCATGGTGCGCACCCATTTCTGTCCTCCATTGCCATTACTTCCATGGTGCACACCCATTTCTTTTCTCTGTTCCCTTCAGTTGCATGGTGCGCTTCCATTTCTGTCCTCTATTGCCATCATTTCCATGGTGCGCATACATTTCTGTCCTCCATTGCCATCATTTGTATGGTACGCACCAATTTCTGTCCTCCATAGCCATCACGTTTGTTTTATTGTTTGGATTTTTTTTAAATGATATTCAAATTATGTAAATTGGTCAAATAAAGTGCATGGTGCACACACATTTCTTTTCTTTGTTGTCTTCACTTCTATTGTGGGCACCTATTAATTTCCTTTCTAAACTGCTGTCCATTACTCTGTGAGCACACATTAATATATTTTGTAAATAGCCATCTATTGTTCGGCGGGCATTCATTAATTTCCTTTCTAAATTGCCGTCTTTGCTTGGTGGCCACACAAACTACAAACAATTGAATGACGTTTTCATTGATGACGTCTTAACTTGACAACGCCACTCGGAGATCATCGGCTGTTTACGACAATAAGTTAGAACACTGCATCTATTTGCGCTGAGTTGCAATTAGTGGATCTTTTATTAGGCTAATCCTTGTTCACCCAGTGATCCTAGCCTAATATAGGAAAGACCGTGGTATGTGAACTGCTTGTGTAGATCATGTGACACAAATACCATATTTGATAGCCAATAGGCACAGCCAAACGTATGCAACTACTCAAGGGGTCCACTGAAAGTGGTTGCTATGAACTGGTGGTTTTTATATAGATGTAGTTTGAAATTCATGAATTGCTATGAAAAATCTCAAACCAGGGCCGGATTTAGATCTTGGAGGGCCGGGGCTCTTCAGTTGGTTTTTTGGGTGTTTTTTGTTTTTTTTGGGGGGGGAGGGCACTTCTGTTTGGGTGCCCCTATAATATTATTTGTTGACAATGTAGTTATGTTTATATCATAACATAATGTTTTATATTTGCAGATTGGCTACGCGGCGCACCAAGTCCTACACGTGATGACGTAAAGGGACCGTTTTAAGGACAAAGCTGAAAACTGAGATAATGTGCATTATGAACTGCTGAAATTAAATTACGTCAAATACTGACATTTTGGCGATGTTTTCTGTTTTTATATTGTGTAGCAACTCGCAACATACTATGTATGTGAGAGAAAAAACAATAACAGGAAATTTGAGGGGGGGGGGATAATTCTTGGAAATTGCCTTTGATAGGATAGAACACCGAAACAAAAATTGTCTGTTACAGTCATCAGATTCTTCTACAACATGTACACACGTTTGTTTGTTTGGTTGGGTTTTTTAAAATTATATTCGAATTATGTAAATTGGTCAAATAACGTATTGCATGTTAATTTTGACAACAGCAAAAACGTATTTTCGTCATCTCAAATTAATCTCACTGACAAGTTTTAGTAAATTGGAAAGGAAAGGATTGCTTGAATAACGACACCCCAGCTGCAGAAAGTTTATTCAGTGTCTGTTGAATTTCAGACGTTGATTTTGCGACTAATCATATTTAGAAGAAATCCGATACTATCACAAAGTCTACTCTTTTCGATTAGCAAAAACGATATATATATAAAGTGGTTTCTTAATGTGGCGATTTGGAGATTACAGGATTTTATTTATTTATTGTGGATTTATTTTTGATACCGTCAAAGCTACACATACTGATAGGCAAGTGAGGGCGTTTAAGTCGTGATTATATCATGTGTCGGAGGATCAACTTGCTTCAGTTGTATTTAGAACATATTTATGTCGTTTGAAGTGATTTTAAAAAACATATTATATTTATTTATGACATGAACTTGTTACAAATATTTTTTTGCACCGATTTTGTGTAGGATAAACAAAATTTTGAATGTCAAGAACCTTTTAGAATGTTGAATTTATTAAATGCTTTATTTATTGTTTATTTTCTGAATTCTGAATAAATGTATTACAGTGGGTGTTGTTGTTAGGTTTGATTTTGTGTTGTTGTTGTTTTTTTTTTGTTTTTTTTTAACTAAACACGCCAATATTTATATCTTTTTATTTGATTAAATTTTAAATATCGGATATGACAACATAGCAAGGCTGTGCTATGCTAGATATTAATGACTGCAGTTGCGGATCACAGCGCACCCTAAAGTTTGCAATTTAAATAACATTTTAAATATTATGATTATTATTTTTTTAACGTTAAAGAATCCGAGGAATCGGCATCATATTATTGCCTCCCACCGAAATGGGATTTTCTGTTTCAGCCACTGGATTGGTTTGGTAAATTATTTAGCTTTTCCACGAAGATATCCCCTTCTTCTTAAATAAAAAAAAACTGTTGCTATTGAATGCCAGCGTGTTTCTCATGATTTACGGAAATTCTTACCACGGACCTTGGAATATAGCCTTGCTCATTACATTTGATACCTCTCCAAAAGAAACACTATCTCTACTTAACAGTGGTCTTGTGTGTTTGAATAAAATAAAAGAGGTCTGTATTTAATAAAGGGAACGGCATAACTTGTTCCGTAATACCCATGTTTTGTGATCAAATCTGCATCTCTACGAATGTAAAACAGTGAAAGTCTGTTCTTAGAATCAGTCAAAAGCTGATTGTACAAGGGGGGCGAGGGTCATTAAATAGTCATACAATAAATAAATAACGAAAGGTCAGCATGTTCTACACCCAGTTGCGGCACATTTAAGCATAGCTCTAGTTATAAACTTAGTTTATTTATAAAAACAGAAGCTGCTCTTTAAGTGAATTAAGATTAGATTCACTTAAACGAAGGTTCGATTTCTCATTCACTTTTCCACCTCTATCAACAGTTCAAAAAGTTTACTGTATTAAGTGGCGTCCCCTCTATACAATTTGAATTTTTTCAATATTAATACAATTTGTTCTGGCGTGAATAAAATTAATCACATACTTTGTGACTTAATGTGGGCCAATTTGTAAAAAAAAAATGGAGCTTTCAACTCTTTTTCAATAATTCCAATTTTTACCCCAAATACGAACAATGGCTCTTAGTAAAAATGAAAAATAATGGTAATAATAATAATAAAATTATTATTATATTGAATGGAAATGGGCATCTTTTGGTCACATGACTATACCGCGCACGTTATGGGTAATTTAAAGTTGCAAATAGAACTTCTAAACAGATAAAACAACAATGTAAAAATCATGTTAAGTATTTAATGAGTTTATGTATAAGATGATTACAGAATCAGGCGACAGGTTTATACAACCTAACAGTATTTTATCATTATCCAGTGCAATGATAAATAACAAATCACTAGTTTACAAACTATTAGATGTGCACTATTGCAAACTGTCACTCTATAACACGGGCTAAAACAACAGACTTTTCACCCAAGTCTACAACAATTGTGATAAACAAACGAGCCAGCTCAAACACACGTTTATCACCCTACTAGTACACAACATATAAATCCAGGGCCGGATATAGACTTTTTGGGGGGCCCGGAGCACTCAGGACCGGATTTAGACTTTGGGGGGCCCGGGTACATCAGATTCTGATGCCCCTCAACATAGAAATTAAATTACGTGACAAATAAAATTTAAAAAATGAATAGAATTAATTTTATAATTATAACATTTTTTAATAAAGGAATCCTTAGTCTGGGGGTTCTCTGGCAGGGGGACCCGGGGCAATTGCCCCCTTATACATCCGACCCTGCATACATCATTAATTTGAGGCATCCTCTATTTTATTTTAACAGTATATACCTCTTTATTTTTGTTTTCTATCATGAAAACAAAAACAATTTCAATTTTAAAAGAAATTCATGTACATCACAAATTTGAATAATACCAGTTTTAATTTGAGATCTAGGCCACTCTTTTATCAGACAATTCTTATTTCTGCTCTAGTTTATATTCCTAGAGTATTTTATTTTAAAATTGTTTAAATACAATGGGCTGATCTGACAAAACCTTTTTTTTTCTTCTCTTCCCCCCATGTATCTGTAATTAAATACAATACATAAACACCAAGTAGGTTACCAAGTAGGAATTCCACTGGTTCCAAACGTTCTCATTGGGTTTAACATGAAGCGTAAAAACTAGTCTAGCTAGCAATTTCGTCCTGGATGCAGCCACTGCTTTCGTCCTGGATGCAGCCACTGCTTTCGTCCTGGATCCAGCCACTGCTTACGTCCTGGATCCAGCCACTGATTACGTCGTCCTGGATCCAGCCACTGCTTACGTCCTGGATCCAGCCACTGCTTACGTCCTGGATGCAGCCACTGCTTACGTCCTGGATGCAGCCACTGATTACGTCGTCCTGGATGCAGCCACTGCTTTCGTCCTGGATGCAGCCACTGCTTACGTCCTGGATGCAGCCACTGCTTACGTCCTGGATGCAGCCACTGCTTACGTCCTGGATCCAGCCACTGCTTTCATCCTGGATGCAGCCACTGCTTACGTCCTGGATGCAGCCACTGTTTACGTCCTGGATGCAGCCACTGCTTACGTTCAGAACTAAATAGCTAATGGTCGCTTACTAAATTAGTTTTTGCACTTCACATCAAACCTAAAGAGAATGTCTTGTACAGAAAAATACATACTTGGTGGCCATGAAGGCTCACCTGTCCTGAACGTAAAGATGCGTTTAATTCAGGGTTCCACTATCTAAAACATTTTACAAACAATTGTAGGGTTTGTTTGTTTATTATTATTTTTTATTTATTTTTAATTTAATTTTTAATATGTCCTCAATATGGTTAAGTTCTTCATTTGAAGGGACAAACGTTCTGATTCTGTACATTGGTATTGCAGACTGACTTGCCATTATTTCATTTCATTAAAGGTAATGGTTGCTTTAATGCACTGACACACATAAGAGCCACGCACATAGCATGTGATATACCACCATCCACCAGGACAGTAAATAATATGTATTCTAAATGCATCATCTAGATCCAATAAGCAAACACAAAGCAAATCAAACGAATCCAGAACCAGATATGTTGAAAGTGGCAAATCAGATAACATATCCTCCATGGACCGTCCACAGCAAAGATAACATATTTTTGAAAACATGCAAACATTAAGCATATTAACAAGACTTTATGTAAGTCCCATACAAAGAACTAATTGGATTATTTTGTCCACATACACCAATCTAGAAATAGAAAATACAATACAATCATCACTGAACCTCAATGACAAAACCATTAAGGTTTGAAAACAACAGATTTCAATAAAGCCACATAGAACGCCCACATCTGCAATCAGACCAGAGAACTGATGGAAAAATTAATAGATTTCCAAGCTGAAATGAAACCACAAGTTAATGATCTATTGATTAAAATACCAAAACACACAACTTTTCCCTGATGGTCAAACTTTCTGACAAATTTTCATGTTTCTTACGTTGTCACAAAATACGTTGGAGGACAAAATCAGAGCTGCTGATAGTACCTGGTATCTGTTAAATTTGCTTAAAAATAAATTTGTGCAAAATGGCAGATATTTTATTGGTCTATGAAGACTCTGATACCATGGAAATTAACATTTACTATTTACAAACCTACAAAATAATTAACTACGAACAGCACAAATTTTCCCACTTGTAAAGATACGATGAAATATGTGAAAATCACTGTAATATTACATCATGTAATCAACTTGTTTAATGACACATCTGAACAATAGCTATTAGATGTCACTCTTCACATTTGTGACTCATTGTCTTAGAAGACATATCACTGCCATATTAAGTTACTCTTTTTAATTGGCAGTAAGGGATCCTTCAAAATGAATGTGCTCTCTCACAGATAGGACAGCACATACCATGCCCTTTATGCCAGTCATCAACCACAAAGCTGGAATAAGAAATACCCCAATGGTTCGATCTAATGACACATCAGAAGATGTTCCATGCAAGTCAAATGACTAAACCATGGTTTTCAGTTCAGTATCCTATCTCTGCAAAACACTTAGCTTGAATCACTGTCAAACCAGTGATGAATCCAAGTGTCTGCAAAAGAAGAGTATCCTAGCCTAAGTGGAAACTACCATAACAATAATCTTTAATTGTTGTTTTCATCAATTATTCCAAATGCAAAATCAAAATAGAGTATTACAACAGACTTCACTGAATAGCTTACTTTAACAATATGACAAGCAAAACATTATTTTAATTAGCAATTTCAATTTTTGTTCGGATTGATTTGGTGACTAGTAACAATTCTTAATTCAACATATTCATGGTAATTATTAAGGATACATTAATTACCATGCCACCCTGTAATAAAATAACATTGTGACCAATAATGATAAAAGAAATTATTACAAAATAATCTCAAAGACAAACGTGAATATATATATATATAAGTACATGTAGTTGCAAACAAACGTATTCTACATTCTATCATTATCATCAAATTCTTGACATTTTGGTATTCGTATAGATCATACAAATTTTCTGAAAACCTCACAATTAGAAATTCGTAAGCATAAAATAAATTTCAACTGACATTTTAATTATTAATTTAAATTCATACACTATCTGTGACCCTTTCCCAATCAGTGTGTGGTTTTTACAAATTTGAAAATGTTAGCATTCAAAAGATATTCTTAAAAACTAAAGTAATTTCCTTTCTATTTAACACTTTTCTTTTTCACAATAAAAGTAATCAACATTTTTTACAGGGTTTGTTCTAGCCAGATAATACACACAAAAAATTATTTCACCCACAACAGTCAAAACTGATAAAACTGGATGAAACTGAATTAACATTAGATCATATTAAACCCATCACAAACTATACACAGTTGCATAATAATACTTATATATTTACGTACATTGCACGCACTAACACACAGAGTTAAAAATACAACCTGTAAATAAAATAACTTTTATATTACAACTCAGTTGCTAAAGACTATATGTAAACCTGTCAACTCTCACTATATTATTATTTACAACACCTGGTAAACATCACCGCTACAGCAGTTTTTGGCAACCCTTCGTACAGTAGTGTTTATATACAATAAAAGTAGAGCTAGATGTAACTGTACATGTTTGACATTTATAACTAACACTAACACAGACACGGAAACATTTGCTTACATGCACAACATACTGAAGATATTTACTCTTTCAAATGAACATGGATACTTTAACAGGAACAACATTAATAGCATAAATAACATTTCCCATAAAATGTGTGTGAATGACGTGAATGACTGATGCAATGATAAACATATGATATGCATGAGCTAATATGTATGAAATTAAACCACAGTGTTAGTTGCTTAATACATTCAGCACGATTTATTGTGAAAACAGAAGTGGTAATTTTCTTTCCTGTTTAAGATTATCAACTTGTCAAATTTTCATAACATTCCTGTTAGTTTACTGTTTCCACCAAATTTATGTGTACAGAACAGCAAATGTTCAGATCCAGTTTAATCAAATTAGACAAAAAATTCATAAAACTCATGCTGCGCATGGTTTACATTTCTCTGCACATGCCTCCAGTAAGCAAAACAGCCAACATCAAAATATTGTTAACTTTTATACAATCAAACATTGCAAATTAAATCTGCATTTCTTTTGCTGTTCAGTGTATTTAGAAAATGGCTTCAATTTAAAAAAAAATTTTTTTATATAATTCTGTTTTGGTTGAGATTTCAAAAATTAAATTGGTAGAAGGATAAATTCATTAAAAAAAAATATATTAATTAAAAAGTTCCAACCTACATTGTAGTTAAAATTAAATAATGAGGATGGATTAACAATCACAAGGATCAATATAAGTTACTCTATGCAGATTTGTATGGATTAATACACAAAACTGTACAGTTAAGAGTGATTCATTGGCACTTGAATCTGACTCAAATCCAATACGTGTCTGGTCCGCAAAGTAAATTAGTCATATGGTTATAACATTACGGTGATCATTGGCATCCGAATCTTATCCAGAAGCCAGAGTTGCATTGCAGTCCGTTTTTTCAAATTGCTCCAGGTAGCGATTCATCCGGTGTTTCCATACATGCATAGTATTCACCTCGCAGAAAATGCCTTTGATTTCTACCGAGGAAAGCAAAAAACTGATAGAGAAAGATCCACACGCTAGTGAAAGCAGGTGCAGAAACAGTCTACAGTCGTCCTTTTTTTTCTTTTTTTTTTCTACCATTGTGGACACTTATCATTCGTATTGGATCTGTGTGCCAATGAATTTACAAGGATTAACATCATATTCTATGAAGTGATTCACTATATACAAAGCACTTCTCACAGAACACATCTTTGTATTAACAGTACAGTACAAATAGTTTTCATTTTAAAAAACACCTTAAAACACAACCAGTCAGAAAATAAAATAAAACAAAAAAGAAGTTCATATTACCATATAATAAAATAGTTGTTATAATAATGATATAAGAATTTATTTTTAATCATGTTGTGACACACAAATGTATGAAGGAACATTTACACTTGTTTGGTTTGTTTTGTTTAGCGACACCACTAGAGCACATTGATTCATTGGTAACTTGATGTCAAACATTTGGTTATTTTGACACATAATCAAGTGTGAGCCGGCCTCCAATGGGTTTACACTTATTTGGTTACTATGAAAAGCAAATCATTTCTAGATACTAATCTCAAAATGCAAAGTTTGGATTCCATATGTTTGGTTTGGCAAGCAGCAGAAATCTTTAGAGTACATGTAGATTTACTGTGTAAGCATCCAGTTAAAATAATTGATTTGGAATCATCCATTTGCATTATAACTACTGTATTCAACATAATAAATGCACAGGCTACTTAGAAAAATATTTAAAAGGGACACCTATTAGGGTTATTTTACTGGGTTTCAAAATGTCTAAATAACAGTGTATACTCAAAAAGATATTTACAAATTGTATAATTATTCAACATCAGCTTATTTACTAACAAATAATGATGCATTTATTATTTACATTCTACCTAATATTGAATTTTATTATTTCATAAAATTGGGTACCTGGATTTATTTTAAGTGTTTACCCTTCATGTAAGAAAAACTGGAATCCTAATTAAAGTAAGTTTTTTTTTTTTTTTAAATATGAATGGGCACTTATTGGAGCTGGGTCCTTATTAAGTTGAATAAGGTAATATAATCTCCCAACCATATAAAGTGTAAGCTTACCACAACCACACAGATGGAATCCAAGGTTAAGACATGCAGTTTAAACTAAACATACAAACTAACCAACATCTATGTGCTAAAATAAAGGAAGACAAATACAAGATATTGCACAAAGCATGATTAACTTTGACAAAAATACTTCCGGGATAAAATTAATCATGTAGCAATTAATGACTAGCCAAGAACCGTTTTTATCAACTGAACATCAATGGTGATCAATACAGCTTTCTTAACCTTATCATGTTTAAACAGTTCAGTAGGTAAACAATATTAAAATATCAATATCCTTTTGTTTTAAGACTTATTTTCAAGTATATCTTTGTCCAAACTAGTATCTGTAATACAGATAAATGTTTTGGTCCCAAACCTGTTTAAAACACAAGAAACACCATTCCAATCAGAAATTCTAGGTACAGATCATTTACAATTCTCACCATGTTCTTGTTCATGTAAGGGTATGAATTTTTTACCTCTTTACCTCCCCTCAAATTCATATGATTAAAATATTCATTTCTCGGAAGATCTGAACTGACATTTCAATCTTTACTATAAATTTGTACAAATGCTGATCATTATGAATGGCCTCTAGTACAGTGCAGAAAGAGGTGGGCATTTTCCCCCCAGTTTGTCAAAGTTACTGTATTTAATAAAAAACCAGGAATCTTTGCTTTTTAAAAATAAATCATCGTGTTGCATACTACCTCTGTTCATGCAGACATGCAGTTGTTTGTAGATTTATATTTCATACCAATAATGCTTAGCAAGCAGATATAGTGTTAAACATTTATTGTTTGGAAGCATGGTTTAATTTCCATTCCAATACCTTACAAGTTATGTTAGTGCATATGAAAAGACTACATGCTGGTATAGAATATGTAAACGTTTTATTAACATATAACTCAGTTTAATATTATATTCTGATATTGAAACAATTCTTTCAAGTCAAATATAAGATTACTAAACACAAAAACAATACACTAAATTTAATTGGTTTTAAGTCACACGGTCATCTTGTTTTATTCTCCAAACATTGTAATTAAAAATTTTAATAAATTTTACTAATTACAAATATATAGCCTAAATGTAGAAAAAACTTTATTGAATCTTTCAGTATTTTATCAGAACCAATAAATAGTTGTTAATATATTTGGACTACAAGCATTTTTGTTTGGGTTTTTTTAAAATGGCTGTCGGAACAACAGTTTGTTTTGTAAAATCTTGCAGGTTAATAAACTGATAAATATATTGTAACAGACATGTAAATAGATTAACATGCATAATACTGATAAACACCTCTTTCATTCTATACAGCCCTTGCAATTCTGAAAACCGCTTTGGTAAAAATAACACAGAGGAATAACAGTTTGAAACAGATTTACCCATGTCACTTTAAAAAAATTTACTCTTACATTTAGTTGCTTTAGAAGTATTTAGCACAAAACTTTATATTAAATATTACTTAGTGACAAAATATTTTACTGCAGTGAATTATTAAACATAAACAGGGATGAGAACAGATCAGACCTAAACAGGAGGGTCATCTCAATGTAGTGTATAGCTTGTTCATTTTATTACAAAAATTACATGATCAGATATATAAGACTACATGTCACATGTGAGTAATATGCCTTGAGCTTTCTGCCAGATCTACCCACTCAACACTTATTTTCTCAACAGATTTGGAATAATATCAACAAGTATCAAAATCAATCCCCAAAAGTCATGAAGTCTTAAAGCAGGTGGCTGTTTAATAAAGGTTCATTTGTTCTAAATTAGGTATATAGAAGAATATAAAGGTGACCCTTAAATACAGGTTAATGTTTAATATAGTTAAATCGTCCTAAATTAGTTGATTTCAAATAATATATAGGTGACCCTTTAAGGACCAGTTGCTGCTTAATACAGGTTATATTATACTGAATTAGCTGATTTCAGATAATATATAGGTGACACTTTAAGAACCAGTGACTGCTTAATACAGGTTATATTATACTGAATTAGCTGATTTCAGATAATATATAGGTGACACTTTAAGAACCAGTAGCTGCTTAATACAGGTTATATTATCCTGAATTAGCTGATTTCAGATAATATATAGGTGACACTTTAAGAACCAGTGGCTGCTTAATACAGGTTATATTATACTGAATTAGCTGATTTTGGAGAATATAAAGGTGACCCTTTAAGACAGGTGACAGCTTAAGTAGGTTTGACTGTATTTCTAAGTCTGCTAAGCAGAAAGCAGACGTCAACTGCAAGGGCCGTTCTACAAATCACTCGTCATTCACACATCGGTTTCCGAGTTATCTTCTGGTGTGGTCTCGTTAAGTGACACCATGCCACCATCATCTGGCTTCGGCGACTGTCCTGTTATCTGTAAAGTCCGGTTCTCGGCCGTCGCATTCTCCCATGCATCGTCAGCAGAAAACTACCCAAATATAATAGATAGATATATTCATGCATGCTATACAGTGCTCCAGGAATATAATGCAATCACTAAAAAAAAATACATGCATGTGATTTATAAATTATGTGTTGGGGTCGCTCATAATTTTTAACATTTTCCTAATAACAGAATGAACAAATTGTTCAGACTGACCCTCCAACCAACAAAAACATTTTTTTTTTAAATAAAGAAAAATTCTGACTGCATAAAATGTTGATTTTAAAGATTTCAATCAATATTTTAAATGATTGAGTAAAATTTGTATGCTGGCCTTGCGCCCCCTTCCTAACCCTCCTCCCAAGCATATGGTTTATACAAACTGGAAAATGTTGCAACTGTGAATGACCCTTAAGTTTAAAAGCAAATGGTATTAAAATGCACCATGTCAAGCAGAAGCAAGGAAAGATAACTGAAACGCATGTGCAGAAAATAATTTCTGTAATAATTCTACAAGTTAATATGGGTCTAGGCAGATATCTGTCATGCTCTGCTATGCATATTAAAAGAATGCCAGTTTCTAATTTTATGATTCTGTGAGATCATGGTGAAATAGGAGATTGTGGTTGCTGTGACATGCCTTAATAATAGATGCATGCAGTAAAGAATGATTGAAACAATATTATTTTGCATCGGTAATACAGAAGAACATTATTTAGCTGATCTAATATTCTACTCTGCAATACAGTATTTCAGGCAGCATTTTACTTAAACAATAAAGCTAGATGCACATGGAGAATTAAAAGTAAAAGACGGTTAACTTCATGTACCAAATCAGTGGTTAAAGCACACTTAATATTTTAAATGAATATATTTAATTTAGCTAAATAAAAAAAGGTGCAATATTTGCATGATGTTCACTATTTACTTAATTATAAACCGTTGTTCAATGATAACTTTTGAAAAAAGTGTATATAGTATACATTCACCATAATGTTCATAGTTGAGCTTTTGAACATTCTAAACAGAAAAATAATACATAAACATGAGTTAGATGGACTCATTAGTTTAAAATTTCAAATGGGTTAGTAACTAATAAAGCTAGATAAATCTTTATTAATTAAAATTCTCTAATATATATATCCTGAACTAAACTCGCTAATATAATTTCTACATAACACAACAGTTTCGGTTGTAAACCTATCACATATATTTATACTGTGGACTTTTGTTTGGCATTAGAGAATGAAGAAATCACATTGACAGTAATCTTTCAGTTTTGGTGTTAGAGAATGAAGAAATCACATTGACAGTAATCTTTCAGTTTTGGCAAACAGGGACTAAGTTAATCCTAGCAGTAGTTATACTGTAATCTGTGCTGACAGGTGACAGACAGACAGACAGATGAACAGACAGGTGCAGATCATTGTGCCGAGCCCCACGCTGATTTGTCATCTTCAAACTAGATGCAAAAATAATAAGATTGTTAGTTACAAGTGATGTTATTTAAAATGCTAGCCTGTATAGTAAATATTTCACTGAATTATGGTCAGATCTTGGTAATCCGGACACCAGTAATCAGGAAACACAACTTTACAGACAGAAGAGGACAAAATGAACTCATACTCAGTAATTAATCTTATTCTTTGTCTTATTAATCCAGATATTCAGTATCTCGAGTTTCTGAAGCTTCTTAATCCAAATCAGTGTGTAAGATATAAAGATAATTTTTGGGGATCACTAATAAAAGAAACATTTTGTTGACAAATATTAACTTGCTCTGAATTAATTAAACTGTGATAAATTAAGACAAGTGGATAAATTCACTTTACACAACATGGCCACCAAGGTCATTTTTTATATTATTACATTTTCAGATCTTTGAAGCAAATCTCTAAGTTGCCAGATGGAATAAAAATAGAAATAAAATTTGTTATGATTTGTTCTGACTTATATAAAATTAGAGACTTCTTCCATTTGAAAGATTTATTTTATATCAGTTATTTCTTTTTCCATAAAATATTTATCCTACATTGTCCCTTCCATACATTTACTGTTGTAGTCGTAACACAATAGTTGCTACTGATATTTATTTAACATTTTATTAGAGAAACATGAAAACAAAATAGGCCTAATGGTGCAAATATTTACAAAAACAGGTTTTTATTAGCTTAATTGGTGTGCATTTTATTTTAATATCAGTAATTTAACAAGTGAATTAGTCACAACAATTTATAATGAATTAAAATCTAACAAGTTTTTTTTATTTTTTTTTTATATTTTTTTTTAACATATGACACAAAGCAAAGCAGGATTTGCAGATTTCCGACACCAGTACAAGTGAATTAATGTTTAACAACAAAAATCACTGAATCCAGAGGAACAAATGGGTATTAATTAATAAATACAATTATGATTTGAGTTTATCACATATTAGTTTATTGTAATTATATCCCAAAGAGAATGGTGCACAGAGTATTGAGAAATAAATGGGAATGTGGATTTGAAAAAATAACATTTAGTAAAAACCCATATCAAATAAGAAATAAATGGAAAAATAAAATAGTTATTATCAAATATAAAGTTTCTCATGGAATAAGATCTGTAAATTTTACTCATTTTACTGATTTTCATTAACCATTATAAGCAAGTCAAAAATCATCATCTTCATTTCACTCATATTTGCATGTGATTTTGATGACTCCCACAATCTGCTTAACATTTGATTCATAAACTATCTTTAGCTAGCACATTTGTACATGTCGTTGGTACAGGACAAAATGGGATACAAGACTGTAATATGCAAACATAAGTATCTATTGATCCTAATCGAGTGTTAAACTAAGCAACTCTTCATTTGGTCTTTTTGTTTTTACACTGATCCTTAAAAATAGTATCAAATTTCCCATATACAAGTCCCAATATTTCAAACAAGGACATTAAAATAATAAAATTATGATTAAGTGATTACAGTATGACAGCAAACTTGGGACTTTTTGCTTGGTTAAGCTATGGAGGTGAATATATCAAAGCATGAAATATATTAATAGTGAAATGTATTACCTGTTCTTCACTATGTAAAAGTACTTACTTTGCCTGGACTGAAATCTGCAAAGTTTGCAAACTGATCTCCACTAACTGCTGAACCTTCTCCTGACCCAGAAAACGGGTCCGTTCCAGCAAAAGGATCAGTACCCAAACCCCAGAATGGATCCACCTTGGGTTTTGATCCACCTCCCACATTAGCAGGACTCTTTGATTTAGGTGGAGCAGGCCGAGGTGGCGGTTGGCGTTTCTGCTTTGGCGGAAGAGCGGGTTTTGGAGATTCGTTTCGTTTGGAAGGTTTCGGTGCAAATGGATCACTTGCAAATAAATTGCTCGCACTTTTCTAAATGAAAAGAAAAAAACACCTAATTGTAACTAATAGAAAACAATAAATCAGAACTACAGATAATTCAGACTAATTATTCAAAATGTAGTGGCAATTTTCAGCAAATTTCTCTCCAAACAAACTAGTTAAGACATTCAGCCCTCGAAACAACCAGCAGTGTCGTCACAAAAGGCTTTTGGGTCATTCCATGTCAGATCAACAAATTTGGATTCCCCATTGTCTGATTAGTTTAAATATCAAATTTAACAGCTCTGCAATAATTATTACAATTTTTATGAAGTTTTGAAAATGATAATCAGAAGTGTCACTGAAATTCACATTAAAAAAATGCCACTAATCTGACAAAACTTCAAACCTCTGCCAAAATTTGAAAAATCATCCGATTAAGCTACAATTTTCAGTTTTTTAATGGATATTTTGACATATTTTTTTGGTGCAATTTTAAGTGGTGGAAAGGTGTCAGAAAATCTGTTGATTTGACATGGAATGACCCTTTTGCAAAATTGATCTGTGATGGTATTTTCATCATTATCGGGTATTAACTTTGTTATTATTTGAACAAAATGTTTGTCATTGCAAGATGATCTGTATTTCAAGGCTTGACAGTGACTTATTGTAAGGTTGTTTATTGACACCACAACACAGAAAATAAATATCACCTATTGAGGGTTATACTATGGTTAAATAAAACATTTTAGAATTAATCAGTGTACAGAGCTGATTTAAAATAAGATAAACACAACAAACAATATAAATAACTTTCATAACCATCTTGTGTTTCAGTGTATGAGGAAACAAAAATTCTCATAAAAAAGACCATTTGTTCTTTTGATATTTATTTTTCTGTTTAAATTCACATAATTGACAACAATAAAATATCAATAAAACCATACACTGTATTTACGTTTCAGCATAAAAACCAAATATGATTTAACGTGCAAGCTAAAGATTATTTTTGAATCAAACTGAAAGATGAAACGTAAATAAAGATTATGCTTTTATTATTATGGATGGTTTTTATAAATTTACATAATAAAATAGTTTCAATATTAATTTTATACAAAGATATTCACAAGCATTTACTTGGCCTGTTAAATGATTCAGTCATCATCATAATTCACTATATAATAAAATAACATTAATGAAATACCTCCTTTTTACTGGGACTTCCTGACAAACCAAAAACATCAAATGCATCATCAGGCTTTTTACTTGAAGTAGAAGTTGATGGGAAAGCACTTGCAAACGGGTCTTGGTTTCCAAATGGATCAGACTGAAAAAATTAATAACATCACCAATTCATAATTCCAATTACAGAGCACTCTGTCTAACATAAAACTGTGTGATCTAAACATCCGTGTATAACAAAATCAATTTGTAATCTGAAACAAACACATTAGGCCTTGATGAATTAATTTTGTTTCTGGTCCCACAACATTTAAAAATCAATGAACGAGAAGGAAAACACAACACTGAGTTTATTTTTAGCACAATCTTAAATACCACGAAATTGTACCCAACAGAGTATGTGTAGGAGTTAAATTTTGTTTGTGCCTTTGCTATATTGAATTCTGAGGACACCACCTGTGAAACGACCCAAGGTGAACGGGAATATGGGCAAAACAACCTATCACCCCTGGTGTAATAGAAGTGACGTGAAAACTTCAATGCATTCTTCAAAATAATTTACTTTTAAATTGGTTGAAATATAAAGCCTAAACAATTTTGATATGATTATTGTAAGTTCTAGGTAAAAAAAAAGAATTAGAGAAAAATATAATTTGCAAATACGATTTGACACACAAACGTCACAGAAAATAGAAAATCAGTGCGGGCAGACGACCCAAAACACAAAATTAATTTATGAGGACCTAAAATCAGAGAACAGCCAAAAACTCACTCAGTGGAAGTTTGTTATTTGGTTATTTGTAATTCTTTAAGTAAAGAATGACGCATCTGTAATTTGCAAATAATTTCCATTAATGACACCTTTTTTGGATTGTTGGAGATGCAGTTTTACTAAGTGTGCACTTTATATAAAATCTACAGTTTATGTAATGGACAACCAGGCTTGACAAACCGTACAACTTTGTTTGTTTGATCTCTAAGATAGTTTCAGAACTCACAACAAATCTTCATCAGCATATAGAAGTACTATACTATACTGTAGCATGAAAAAAAGGCTTAGCTAATGCCTCACTCTTTCCATACCACAGTTCCTCGATATACCAAAGATATACTCATCCTCTAGCTATTACTTAATAATAAAAAACTGTCTGAAAATATTTGATAAAACTTTAACTTACTTTGCTGGCTGTTACTGTTGAATCAAAAGCATTTTTAAAGGGATCTTCAGATGCAAAAGGATCTGCTGAGAAACCATCTGATGATTTGAATGGGTCACCTACAATAAAATCAAAATCATTATATGTAAAATCTATAAACTCTTAAATATTACAATCGTTTATACAGAACATTATTTTATTTAATGTGATATCTTGATAGAATAAATCATGTTAGAGGGATTTTGCTACACTGCCTTTCATTCATCCCATGACATGGTATGACACTAACTCTATTTGTTTTAACTGGCCCTAAGAAAAGGATTTACTATTCAGTGCCTATTAAGTGTCAGACATATGTTTTGTGGCTCATGTCTTCAGAGGAAACCTGCTAATGCCACATCGTCTACTCTTTCTGATTAGCAGCAAGGAATATTTTATATGCACTTTCCTACAGACAGGACAGGACAGCACAGCAAATACCATGACTGTTGATAAACTATTTGTGGATCATCAGTGTAAGTGCTGATGGCATACACAAACCCAATGAGCCCTGCAGAACACTCATTCTGTTTTGGATTCAATATTGAGATTAAAAACCCAGTACCTACCAACTACGAATCTGAAAGTGTAACTATTAAACTACAAAGGCTGTTTTCTTTTTAAATAGTCCAGTACGATTTTGTGTATGGTCACGTAGATGGCATATTATAATTTTAACAAATTTTAATTAGTCCATAAATATATTAACTGATGATGCTGGCTTTTCCTTATAAAATTAATTTAAGGATCATCAAGTTATCAAGAACAGTAAAAGAAGTATTTGGGTGGTTTTTTTTTAAACTTACTATCTTTGAAAGGGTCTTCATTCTGGAAAGGATCACCTTGTGAAGGGGCATCTCCTGTACTGTTGAAGGGATCCTTTCCTTTGAAGGGATCATCCTTGAAGTCATCAAGAGCTGAGGCCGCACTAAAACCACTCAAATTGCTTACAGGACTACTTCCAGCCTGCAGGTATAAAACAAAATTCCATCCTGTTCATTCAAAAGTTTTACAACAGTTCACTCCATTTAGAAATACCGTAATAGGAAAGCAATGTAGTTTTTGTGAAAAACAAAGTAAAGTTTGTTTTATTTAACGACGCCTCTAGGGCACATTGATTATTATCTTATCATTGGCTATTGGATGTCAATCATATGGTCATTCTGACATGTTTTAGAGAAAACCTGCTGCCGCCATATTGGCTACTCTTTTTGATAAGCAGCAAGGGGTCTTTTATATGCACTGTCCCACAGACAGGACAGC
>JAULBS010081886.1:0-18974 GCA_032355785.1 Symmetromphalus regularis | reverse complement strand
TATGGCGGGTGGGGGTATACGGATATGAAGGGACTTGTGATATGTTTTGGGGTTTTGTGTTGATTGTGAGTGTGAAAGGACTAACATTGTATGAAAGTTGTGGTGGAATATATGTGTATATAGGTAGTAAGTGTGGAGTAAATTGTATTTTTGTAACGTTAAGCGTGTTATGTTATTTTCGGTTGCCATGTCGTGACACATACATGTAGGATAAAAGTAGCATAAAAATATTATTAAGTCCTCATGAAAAATTACTAGTCCTCTGTTATTAGTTGGAGTCATATGTGACCGACAGATATTCAAAATTTGTGGCCCATTCTGAAAAACAAACCTTTGCTAGGAAGCTGTTCAAGGAACATATATAACCTAGATTATATATTTTGTGAATTACATTTTGTCTGACATTCTACCACTGAACCACAGAGGCTCACTTTGTAAAATATTCAATTATTTTAATTTTAAAAAACTCATTTCTTTCTCATGTTAGAAACATGCGACTTGTCCAAAACAATAAAATTTTAAAATAAAATAAAAAACTTCCCAGACTTGGATAATACATTTACATGGTGGCTGGTTTTACCTTGGAGTAAGATCCTTAAGAGCAGTATCTAACACTTCTGTAGTATCATCAGAGGCTTTCGCAAGAGTTGTCTTTCCTGCTGCCAAATCCGGCGCAACTGGCAAGTCATCTGCTTCATCTTCAGATAATGACTGTAGAAAATAGGTTTCCTAATTAATCTCAGTATATTTTATGAATTGCTAACATATAAAAAAAATTATAAGCAGGCCAGTCCAAACTGAAAATTTAGGAAATCTGTTTGACTCTCATGTATCACTGTCAATGAAATTATCATTTGATCAATTTTGTGTCGCACAATAATAGCCAAAAGTATTATCTTAAATAACAGTGAAAAATAAGACAATCTACACTACCATGCAAAAATGTATCACCTTTTCTGCATTTTATTCCACATCTTGAATGTTTGATTGAAACTTGTATTGCCAACATAAAAATGGAAAAATTATTCAACGGTACACTCCCCATCAGTATGTAACAAGCCTGGAAGTAAGTGCTTGGTCAAGGACATTGTCCAGTATAAAACTATCATTTGTCAAGCTTTGACAGTCACAAATTTAATAATATCGGTCATTTTGTCTGACACAAAATCAGTTCGATACTGTATGTTTATAATGTATATTTTGAGGAGTTTCAAGATTATACACATGATTACATATGCCTAGTGGTAACTGAACAGTTGCCGCTACATTTACGGAGTAAATCCATTAATAGACCCAATCAAGCCCGATGACTCTATAAATAATACTTTGAATCTGTAATCGGCCGACTTATTCCGAATGACCTAAATAACCTGCGAATGACCTAAATAACTGGCAATATTAGCTTGAAATTGCCAAAACTTTTGATGATTTTTTGTTTAATGTCCACCTGTCCCTTCCACCTTCAGTGTCATTAAATGAGATCAATTGATAATATTAATATAGAATTAGTGGTGTAAATGGGATTTGGATATGCTGCTAAAATATGTGAAGTCAGGCCTATGCTTGTGTCACATGATTGGTCATGAATGCAAGACGTTGGAACACAATTGCATCATTTTTCAACAAAACCGTAGCCTCCCAGCATTTGAAGTTCTGTTGATACCTCATATTCAACCCCTCCGACTTTTGAGAAATAACTTGTTAGAACACAACATTCCAGTACCATATGTGCAATTAATTTCGCGTCTAAAAAAAATTGCAAATGAGATTTCATTTTCATGAGGAATTATTTTCGTGACCATGTCCCCCAGTAATAAAAAGAATAAAAAAGGAACATTTACCAAACTCTTCTGAGTTACTGTTTCATTTATACGCTTTGACATTATTTGCATACTATCCACGTGTTATATATATATCCGATAAGACATGTTATCGATTGAACACATCAATGATGCAACTTTTTAGACAAATAGTATAATTTATTGATTGTACCCTCAAGTTTCCATTCAGATTAACTAAAAATATTCGTAATTATTGATGAATAATCACATATAATCTTTGTAAAAACAAAGAAAACTTAAATCCGTGTTTGTACGAAATGTCGATAACTTGTTGAATGTATTACAAATTTACAGTATGGCGTTCACAGCTAAACTGGAAATAAGTTCGCACGTATTTGAATTTGTGGCACTATCTACATGTTCACGATTTTTGCGGTACATTTTATTCGCACATTTTTTTTTGCGTATACGGAGTACTTTGCTGAAATGGGTAAGTGACGATTTGGTACAAACAAATGCGCCCATGTGTTTGAAACATGAAGAAAATTCGAAAGTTGAAGTATTTGTGCAATAAGAGATGTGCAATAAAAAAAAACCCACTTTATTCTTTAAAACTATTTATTTATTTCAATATTAAATTTTATAAATTTCAATTTAATTTGGTGACAGGTACATTTTCGTTTTTGAACGGCACAAATTGACTGACATTGGACATTTTGACAGGCACGTCTCAAAACATTATTTCCAGGCTTGAGAATACATTAAGAGAGAAATAAGTACAGTATAACCGAAAATTTTCGTGTGTTTTTATTTTCGTTGTTTTCGAGGGTAAGTGTCTAACCTTGAAAATATCTGAAAATATCACAAAATGTTGATCCAAAATATTTAAGGAGTGACTCTTGTTTCTTTTAGATTCATCGGGGTTTAAACAAAAAAAACATCTGCAAACTGTGTGTATTAGTGAAGCCATTCACACAAAAGTTTGCTGATGTTTTTTTTTTCATACCCCAATGAATCTAAAAGTTATAAGAGACATTACTTATAATTAAATTTGGAACATACATTTTTAGTAATTACACAAACAAGTTCATATTTTATTTTCATTTATTTTTGGAAAGTATTGCAAAAATATTGCTCAAGAATACTAAAGAACAAATATTTTTTAAATGACCTCATAGTTCTTCCTCGGTTAACTTCTTAAACCTGGATGTTGACATCCGCGACGTGCTTGGCTCAGGGTTGCATTTCAACTTATTTTTCATTTTTGTTATCACATCCTCATTATTTGTTGATGCCGTTAAGTCGTCGAAGTCATGATCAGATATCTCAGAAAAATCAAAATGTCTCCATGTCGAATCTAAATATTGTGTTGAGATCTCCAACGTTGAAATCTGCCATCAAAACCGTGTGCACGTACAAGTTTAGTTTTAGTTTTTGGTTTAATAACTAAATTTTGTGGATTTGATAGCCCAAAATACTATTTCACCTACTTGCGTTCCGTCTGAGTTTTTATTCTCATATTCCGATAAAACATCACTATCGCTGTCATTTTCCGAGAACACTGTGCCACGAAAAAGCGATGCTGCCATTACATTTCGATAAAAAATCTGCCGAAAAAAATGAAAATGTTCACAGCAAACCACGATACGTTTCTAACAGGATGTTCTTAGCATTACCTAAACTGTACATATCAAGTTATGACGAATTTAGCGGTAAATACAAGTTAAAAAGACGCAATGGGATTTTCCATTCTAAAGTCTTAATGGAGTTTTTTTTTTTATTACGGGATTTCCGTTCCAAGTCGGAAAGGGTTAAAATAGTATATAACAAAAGTGAGCCTCAGTGGTCCAGTGGTAGGAAAACTTAAATGATTTTATTTAACCAGATTGTTACATGAATTAATTTACACTACTATTTTCAATATAACAGATCTACATGTATGTGAAAATTGTTACATGAATTAATTTACGCTACTATTTTCAATATAACAGATCTATGTGAAATTTGTTACATGAATTAATTTACACTACTATTTTCAATATAACAGATCTATGTGAAAATTGTTAATGAATTAATTTACATTACTATTTTCATTATAACAGATCTATGTGAAATTTGTTACATGAATTAATTTACACTACTATTTTCAATAAAACATATCTGTGAAATTTGTTACTTTTCCGCTGATCTTTAAATCTTGTTTCTTTCCCTACAGGTAAAGCAAGGATACGAGTGCAGATTTCAGCGTCACACAGTGAAAGCGACATCGATCGAGCTGTTGATGCATTCATTGACATAGGTCGAAAACTCAAAGTTATATCTTAATTATGACCTTCATTGAAAATCTTATTTATGCCCAACACAGTACAATATTTTCATGAACCTTTATTCAGAGGTAAAACATGCATCTGAGGTGCGATGAGTTGTCACATTGTTCCCTCTTCAGTGGACCCATTGGGATATTTCTCAATCCAGTCAGTGGTTCCAATTACAGTAACAAAGTTCAGTTCAGTGATTACCAGTCTGTGGGATGATTAATTTAAATCTGTGTTTCCCAAAGTGGGTGGTACCAACCCCTAGGGATGATAGAAAGATCCAGGAGGGCAGTTAAGAAAAAGGTGATGGTAGGAAGGCAGCAGGTAGCATAAGAAACAAGAAATAATAATATTATTTTTATTTTTTTTATATGATAAGTATGCTTTGGAGGCGGGGAAGGGGGATGCCAGGGATGTGGCCATACAATAGATAACTGTTGCACAGTGTCTTCTGGGCTTTAAATATGATCTTGATGGAATCTCAGATCTTGAATATAACATAGGATTGAATCTCACTTATATGACCTTGGAAGGAGACTTAGGTTGGATTCAGAAATTTTGGAAAGTGCTTTATTGGGAGTGGGTGGGAAGGGGACCAAAGATATTTTTAGGATTTTTAATACGAGGTGTCCATAGTTAGGTTATAACAAAGTTAGGAAAAAAATATTGATGGCATAATCCCACGGAATTTAAGGGGCTTTGTGGTCTAAATATTGATTACGAATTAAACTTACATACATTTGTGATACTAGATCTTGCTTGCATATCACACAAGACGTTTTAACTGAACCATGGTATAGGGAATTCCATGCCTTGTCAATCGATTTTTGTCACATTTAAAAATTAGAATTCTTTAAATTTCAAGAAATGTTTTGCAGCTATAGAAATATTTGAACATTTCAAAAGAATGTCTAATGGGGGGAATACCCATCACATGACTCGAAATATATACGACACACTTCCTTCAGTGGAAAAAAAACTTTATTTTTGTCGATTTATTTGTCTAGTTATTATTTTTAAAATACTGATTATAAGCGAGATGTGGTGGTTATGTAAGTAGTTGAATGAAGTATTTCTATGTACAAATTAAATGTTTATATTTAAAATTGATTCTTTGTTTGGAAATTAATTAGGTCAAGGGTCCGTGGGACTATGCATTTAATAAATCCCTGTATTTGGCTTTAAAAATTACACAGTGAACATTGTGTAAAGATGAATTGTGTGGGACCAATGAAATGTGTTAGATGAGACACTTGTTAAAGAGCTACAACCTGTTTTTGCACAGACCCCTCTGTCTGGACTACACATGCCAGTTTAGAAAGAGTCCACTAAGCCTTCAATATTCCCTGTCCTTAAAATTACATAGCAGCTTATTTTAAAGATTATTGTAAGCATCTTTTTAATGTTTGCAACACCATAAGGCATTAAATATGTTTTTTATGTGATTTTCTGTTCAAAGTTATATCCAAAATACATGTATACTGAACAGCAAAAGAAACACAAATGTTTGTTCAGATCCAGTTTAATCAAATTAGATGAAAACATTAATTCAATTAAAAAAATGCCTTACATTTCTCTATACATGCCTCCAGTAAGCAAAATAGCCAATGTCAAAATATGGTTAACTGTCATTAAACATTGCAAATTAAATTTGAATTGTTTTTGCTGTTATTTATGTATACATTTTTATCCTTTTTTTTTTTTTTTTTTTTTTTTTTTAAAGACATATAGAGTACTTGCTTTGTCTTTGATGGAGATTGCATTTAAAATATATAAATTATATATATAATCTTTTATTTAATATAATTTCTTATATAAAAAATTGTTTTAATTTTATTATTATTGGTGCATCCATTGTGACTGGCATAATGAACAATGTTATATTGCTGTTTCATTATTTAAATATCATTTGATTTTTCTATTCATTATTCTTGAAAATGTACAAATCAGAAGTATGAAATTATATGTCAAAATAAAGGTTTGATTGTACTGTTAATGCTGAATAAAAATTATTTATAATAAATGTCTATACATTCAATGTTATAACTTTACATGATCCACCGGTGTATATTGTTTTGGAATTTTTTGTTTCATGTTTGTGATAGATATATCATGTATAGGTGTTGGTTTATTTGATTCTGTGTTTATTTTTTATTTGTTTTATATTTTTCTTTCTTTTTTTTGGCCTGGGATATTCAAACATTGGTTAGCTGAACTTGTAGTTAAGAGAAAATTTCAAAATAATATTAAAGATCACTGCATATATATAAGAAGCAAGAAGGTACATTGAAAGTTAATTTTCAGTAATATAATGTATATAAAAGTACTAATAATGAAATGAAAACTTATTTTGGTCTGTAAAGATATCTCAAAGAATAATATTAAACTAGCCCGTGGGTTAAGCTTAACTATGCTTTGAACAATCAGGCCGAGATACTAGTATTTAATTTCTTTTAACTTAGCCTCACCTCTCACCTATTTCCGAGATACTAGTATTTAATTTCTTTTAACTTTGCCTCACCTCTCACCTATTTCCGAGATACTAGTATTTAATTTCTTTTAACTTAGCCTCACCTCTCACCTATTTGTGCCTTTCTCCCCTCAAAGTGGACTCATCAGAATATCAGTCGAAGTTTTCTCCATATATAATTTTTTATTAATTTTTTCATTTTGTTTTGCATTTTTTGTTTACATTTCACATGCTTATAAAGCCCAACTTACAGCATAAACATTCTGGTATTTTAGCACTTTACACCTTTGATGTTCAAGTCTTATACCAAGACCTTTTAGTTTTATATTCATAGGATCTTCAAACAAAGGTTGACGTATGCTCTGCAAAGTTACATTTGTCAAGGTCTGTTTAATGGTAGGTGTTTGGTTCTGTTTATAGGTAGGTGTTTGGTTCTGTTTATAGGTAGGTGTTTGGTTCTGTTTATAGGTAGGTGTTTGGTTCTATAAGTTGTTCTTTATAGCCAGAGATATTATTTATTTGTAAAACAGGGCTGAACTTTTGTTCTTCCTTTAGTGAGACTGGAATCTCAGAATTGGAATTTCTTTTAATGTTGACTTGTATTTATTTATAGATTTCTCAGAATCAAATGTTTAAAATATATAATGGTTTGGGGTGTGGTAAACATTTAGCCATCAAGTACACTGTATAGTTAAATTTTTATACCTAGAATTTCTGTCTCCAATATATAGAATATCTGTATATGTATAACTAGTCCTGGTATGAATTACATCATGTCTTGTTTATTTACTAAATATTTACAATTAAATATGGTTTATCTTGAATCTCAAGCAAATGCCACTGGTTTATTTAGTAAATACATCTACAATTAAATATCTTTATCTGTAACCTTCATGTCCTGAAATCACACATTATTTTAAAGTATTCATCTAGTTCCGACATAAAATCACAATCACTCACTAATGTGCCTGGTTTATTTACTAAATACTTGTACAATTAGGCTTTATATGTAACTCTTATGCCTCAAACATACCAAGGTATTTTGATGTGTAAAACTTGCCTCGGCAGCAAAACAATAAATTAATGTTAAATTGAATCAGTTAATATTATTTAACATAAGTTGGGAAGGGATTTTTGGTGGGTGTTTTTTTTTTACCTACAAGAACCAACCTTTTTTCTTAAAGTATGGATTAAAGTATTGTACTTCTTAAAATTAAATCTTTTATACATTCCATGTTAATGTCTTATAACTATATTTGTTTGTACAATATGCTTATCATTTGTGATAATTTTTAATATAGGTTGTTGGCTTATTTACACATAATATATATTTTGTATATTGATATTTAGGTCTATTCTGTGGTTAGGTGATGAAATATCACCTTTTTATATTTTATAGTTTTTCATTTATGCTTGTTGGTATAGTTGTAGCTATTTTGCTTTATTTGTATAGCACATGCCAGCCTAGCATACGTAGTGGCTACATAGCAAATTCACTGGTACCAAATGTTCACATTGGATTTTATATGAAGTGTAAAACCTAGTCTAGCTAGTAATTTCGTCCTAAACACCGCCCATTTGAAGGTGGACTAGACTTGATGTTGTTTTATTACGATGTACTTTGTTTTTGAATATCTAAATTCAAATATTATTTCATTGCCAATGATTGTTACATGCTGGCATACATGTAGTAATGTTACTGGCTATTTTAAAATGATTCTCATTTTGAAACTACTGATTATATATATGGATATATCTTGCTTGCAGTTGTTTTAAAAAATTATATTAAATTAATCATACAAAATATGTTGATAGGATTAATAGTTAATTAATGAATAACAAATATCGATAAGTAGATACAGAATTAAATGAGTAAACCTCAATTAGTAGTTTCAAAACAGCAGTCATTTTCAAACCAGTTACAAAACTCGATTTTGAAAAAGGAGTAAAAAGCCACTCCTGAATGTAAATCAAAATGCAGATCATTCAAATTTATATTATTGTGTATTAATCATATTAATGACTTTTTTTTTAATGTTATGTATTCATCCCAAACATTTGTTTGTTTGCTAAATACTGTAATGACTGTATTCATTTCAATATGGAGCAACATAACTCAGAGATGCATCAGCCTGAGATGATATGGGTCATTGGAACAGTACACTTTACAGGATCCAACACTATATTTCTCATTCCATTGTTCTAACTGGTATTGTTAAAGCTATGGTACATGTATGTACCGTCCAGTATGTGAGAAAGTGCATATAAAAGATATCTTGCTGCTTATCAGTAGCAGTAGTAGATTAATTCGGAAGATGGCGAGTCACAAATCTTATGTCTGGCACCTAATTTCTACATATTATTGTGATTGTGTGCTGATACATCATTAAAGAAATATTCCTTTTTTTTATATTTGAATGTACATGCATGATGCTCATATTAATATATTCCACTTTTAATAGTTTATTCATTACACAAGAAAAGGATTGAACTTTTGTTCTCACTAGGGTTATAAAAGAATCTCATATTTTTAATCTATTTTCATATATTTATCATTGTATTTTTGAGGATTTTTATAAATTTATTCAACCCAAAGGGTTAGAATATCATCATTAGGATGCTGGCTGAATTAAATATACATTTTCAAATCTCTAAATCTGTTTTGTTTGTATTTGTATGAATTCCATCCCAGCCAAACTTTCACCCACAACACTTCACTGTTTTATAAAGCCTGTTATAATAATATGGAATAAAAACAAAAAGGCATGAATTTTAAAGTGTTTACAGTAAAAGAAAACAAATTCCATGGATAACACAAAAAATAAAAACAAATTAAATTGTAGCATATTAAATACATCAACTACCACTATAAACACTGTTATTATTTATAAATATTTTTTAATCAGACTAAATTTAAATGAAGTAATAAATTAAGGCATCAGAAACGTTCCTTTGCAAAATATAAACATTCCTGTGACAAATTTCTATCAAGTATTTTCTCTTTTCTCCATTTCATTTTGTAATATTAACAAACAAAAATTCAGTTACACTGTTACAGAAATTTATAATTTAGTGGTAAATAAACAAAAACTGATCCACAGATTGCACACGACAAGACACTAAAAATAAACACACCAACCATTTGTATTGTCTAATGGAACAAAATAAATCATTTGGCATATTTTGTAACTTAAAAACTAAAATACATTCCAAAACTGTCACATGGCAGTTAGGTAAATACAACATCTAATAAATAGAATATGTTAAAAGTTCCACAGTAAGATATGAAAGAATGTGATGTCTTAGATTTGTGCTTAAAAACATTTGAGTAAATCTGGAAACTTGGTAGAGTGTACAGGGAGGTTCCTGAATGGGCTGAATGTAACTTTTGCAATCAATAATTTTAAAAAAATATAAGAAGAGGATGGAGGGAAGAGGACCTCTGGAACACCCTCTAGTGGAATTGATTTGCAATAATGATTGAATAAGAACAGTCAAATGTGCATAAATGTAGGTGAAACTGAAATAAAGTTTTCTTGAGAGAATTTATAATTTATAAAATTTAATGCAAAATGTGAATTTGGGTCTAAAATGCAGAAGGCAAAAAAAAAAAAAATTACGTAATAAAATACACTTACAGGTACATAAAATTTTAATTTGTTGTAAAATTAATTTTAAAAGACCACATACAAGTACATGTACTTAACAGTAACATGATAAAAAAAATCTCATTCACCACTGTGGATCAAATACAAAAAATTAAAAACCCACATAAATATCAATTTGAAACCAAATAGTTAACAAAAATGTCAAAATGAGATGTGTTAAATGTATGTAAATACAAATGCTGATTTAAAATGTTATGTAGAGTGCAATGAATTTTAGAAACGTCTGCTTCATAAGAACTTTGTGTCAGATATAGCTCAATGCTACCTTAGCTTGAGACCATGTTCCACAACCCCTTTTCCTGTTCCAACCAATTCACTTTAACTGGCATGAAATGCTTAAGCAACACATCGAAACTTGCTTACAAAGGACTTAAGATGCCAACAGAGTAACTTATATGATAGCAGGTTTCTTCTCTCATGTGGTAGTGCATGTATCACAATGACAGCTTGACACCTCATGCAATAGCTTTAACTGGGATGATTAATGAAATAAATATTACTGATAAAAGGGAAAAATTGGCAAGTGCATTATTCAGTGATGTTGAATATGGAAGATGTTAAACATTTTCTTTGTCATGAAGACCTACAATCATTGACAATACACAACATTCAACATTTGTGACATTAGAACTGATAATGTGAGAAACATGTACAGCTATCAAGCTGGTCTAATGTATTTGTATTGGTAGTACTTCTTAAAGTTGCCAAATACAACTGTTACAGTGCTTTCCAGTACAGGTAAGTGCTTAAACTTGTCTGACACTCTCTTGACAATGGTATTTCTTCTCTTGCTAGAGCAAACAGATTCATAAATCATCAGCTATTTCATGTCAAACATTTGGTAATTCTGATTTGGTGAAGAATAAACCAGCCTCCGACAAATTTTGAAACAGTCTTCAGCTTGAGTCATGTCTTACCACTAGACCACTAAAAATAACTTGTGTGCTTGTAAATGTATAAACAAAAAATGTAATGATAGATCAACAGCTTAGACAAGAACAGAAAACCTAAATTGCACCAAATCACTCATGGAAGATTTGTTTTTCATTAAAATATACGTGCATTTAAGGCTCAATTAAGAATATGTACATCTTAATTATGATCCATTCATATTTGGCTTAAAACGTTTTTTATTTGGTCAAAATATGTTTGCCAAATTTATTTTCAAATTGACAAAAGAATTTGAAGTTTGAAGAATTTTTGGCAAATCCAATTTGGAACCTAGGGCTAACCCAGTAAGCACAGGACACAAAATATAATCCCAACTGATTGTTCATGTTACAGTTTCATAAACTTCAATTCACATAACGACAATAATAGTTACTAGAAACACAATTTCAAATCCATGTTCAAAACAACATAATTCAATCAAACTGAATGGTCAGTTACCTTGGTAAAAAAATGCATAACCAGAGTTCCAAAACAGATTTAGAATTCTTTTGCTCAGAAGCACCATAAATAAATGATATGCTGTGCCAACTAAAGCTTTTCCTTCATCCTTGTGCACAAACTTTCACAGTTTCACTTACTGTCACCTGTCTCTTTGTCCTTACAACCCTTAGAAATACCCGAGAGCTGATGAATGGCTTTGTTCTCATACAGTTCAACTGACTGACCCACAGGGGCAAGCATATTGTTTATCATTGACTTGGCAACAACCTCCATTGGTGCTGTAATGGCTGTTGGAAACAAGTATGCAACTGGTTTTAAGAAAAATTTAGCAACATTTTCTCCACTTCGACTCTCTTCACGTTCTCCAAGTAAAACTCTAAATAAAAACCAAAAAAAGGCTTCAAATGTCAAACAACAATCCAAAACAAATTTTATAAAAAAAAATTATTGACAGTGATTGTAAAAAGGCAACTAATTACAAGATATTTAACACACTTTTAGTTATTACAACCTTTTGAACTGTTAAAATTACATATAAAATCATAATTTTTTCACTTAGAATATCCATTTTGATCATCCTGGAATTTGTAGCAGTCAAAATACATTTTACATGAAACAGTAAAGAAATATCTCTAAAAATAAGAACCAGTTCCTTTAAAGAAATCATACAAAACAATGAACAAAAAGACTGGTAACATAATCTGTCACTCCTGGAAATAACAGGGATAGAAATTAAAGCCCACCCCCTCACCTGAAGTGAGTAAAAATTGCTGGGTGCGAGTAAATCCTTACTGACACTAGTTCCCTGGGCCAGAAGACATTTTTATCAAGAAGGAAGTCAGTTGGGTCAGTTTTCTTTGTTTATTCTTGTTAAAAGTGATTTGTCAACCATAGCCTTAATGAAATTAAATATTTAAATACAAAACAGAAAAACATTTGTTTTGATATCAGCTTCATTTATTATTGTAATACAATCAAACCTAAATTAAACCACCTTTTAAGTGAGTTCCTTAAAATAAAAACTTAGTAGCACCAATTTAATATGTTTTAGCAACATGAACTATACGTTACATTTGTAATTCACATTATGGATCATACCAATCTTAAAATTAAAATGGGGGGTGGGGGGAGACTAGTGATTTTTCGTGGGGACGGGTAACTTTTTAAGGCTACTAGTCCTCCAGGTGAGTGAAAATAATTTCTTAATTTCTACTACTGAATAAGCAGCCATTTTGTTCAACACTCCTATTTTAGTGAAATAATATTTAAAATCAATTAGATGTTGCTTCAAGTGTACAGGCACGGATGCAGGATTAAGGAAAAGGTGGGGGGGGGGTGGCGAAATGTGATGGCTGAATAGGACTTGGGTGTGGGGTGGTGGAATGATTAATTCCCAGGTCATTCCACTTGCTAAATATATTTTAATAAATAAAAAGATATGAGAAAAGGAGTGTCTCCAGACCCCTGGACCCCCTATGGATCCACTACTGGAGTATCAGATTGATTTTAAAAACTGCATATTGCAGAAATTCTGTTAAATTAAACAATAAAAAGCTTATACTATAAATAAAATTAAAGCAAAGTTGCTTGCTCATATTAAAACGACAAGAACAGGGTGTTTAAATTCCTCTCCTTAACCATCAATTTTCTTTTTTTTCCCCTTATAATTTAGTTGTATTTAACTGAACTCCTTTCCAATGTCAAAAATGTTTTTTAATGTATTTGAACTTCTCTTTCAAAATTTCTGGATCTGCCCCTGGTTTGTGCACTATATCTTCAAGAATTTAAATAATTGAAAAAGTTAAAAAATTTACTTTGAATTACATAACAATTATTTGAAAACATTAAAACTTTTCCCTGTGAATTTACAGACAAAGCAGAATGTGCCAGTAAATGAAAGCAGATACCTACAGACTCACCAATTTTGCAACAAAATCAAACCAGTCCCCCATCCCAACCCAAGTGTATAATTATTGAGTAGATACTAGTATAAAGATTTTGGAACACTATTTCTCGCAGATGTAAACAAAAGTAAAAGATGTTTTAACTTACCCTGGTCTGAAAATGGACAATCTTTCAAATTTAACTTCTTTTAGTTCCTCTTCCACCTCTCCCTATAAAAAGAGAAATAGAAATATGACAACACATATTGCAATTTACTTCATTCTCTTTCCTGGAAAAATAACAAAATTTGCAATCCAAGAATTACAGGGTTCTAACGACTGGAAGCAAAGAAGATCTGTCTTGCCCATTTAAAGTGAACACCTTAGAAGATGTTTTTCACCATCTCTCACTAGCTGTTTGAAAAGACACTGCATTACCCTAGCTGGTTGTAGTTTATGTTTTTAAGAACATAAACATTCCAAGAGTAGAACAGTTTGCCTAGGAAACCCTAATCTCTCTCCTGGAGATTCTGAGGAATGTGATTTATAACTGTTTTGACATTTTCAAATGTAAAGGACAGGTAGATATGGAAGTCATGATGATCTTCATATACATATATGTTTATGTAGATTTTTGTTAAAGTTATGTTTAATTTTACCTTTGTTTTGGTGTACAAAAAGGAACTGTTCTTGTCTGCCCCCTTGGTTGACACAAAGTTGAAGTGCTTACATCCTCCATTTTTAGCTAGCTCTGCTGATTTCATGACATAGTCGTGATCAACTCGAAGAAATCCTTGCTAAAAAGATAACATTACCAGTTTATCTTTATAAAACATTTACTACCCCAGTGGGCACTCATAACAGGGAAATATTTTTCATATTTTCTCAGTGAGAACTATTATAGATTGGTTTAACAAGGCATTTCACTGGGTCGCTCTGACCGTTATGACCAATAAGCTTACCTGTACTAAATATGACATTATAATTTTGTAAAAGTGAAAATGATATAACTAAACCTAGAAAATGTACAACATAACATCAGACAGCTTAGTATGCACAAATTAAAAATGGATACAAACTGAGTATTATTTAATTTAGCCCAACTACTGCAATATACAGAAGCTGCATTGAGCTGATTTTACAAAGAACTGTTGGTTTTCACTGAAATTTAAAATAGTAACGTAAGACAAAATTAACTTTGTGACAGTAAAATAATTAAAAATAACAAATCTGTACCGGACATTTTCTATGACTGGCTTCGAGCCAATATAAAAAGATTGCTTGTCGCTAATTAGAAGTAACCCACATACAGAGATTATACCTCTTTTCTGTTACACTAACAATCCCTCTTCTTGACAGACAAAGGAAAGGACTGTTTGTTTAATAACACCCCAGCACATTATTCAGCAGCTATTAGGTGTCAGAGGAAACCTGCTACCACCACATGGGTTACTCTTTCCAATTAGAAGCAAGGGATCTTTCATATGCTGTTTCCCACAGATAGAATAGGAGATACCAAAGCTGTCATAGACAGTTGTAGACCACTGGTCAGTGTAGTGGCGTACACTTACCAATTGAGCCTTGCAGACACTCACTCTGGATTGTTACCAGTAATTTAATTAAAAATACCATGCCTTGACTGAGATTTGATCACAGTATCTACTAGTCTTGAGACCGCTTCTTGACTGACAACCCAGCAGCTAAAAATATGCTTGAGCTATAAATGTACATAAGTGACCCATCCAATGTAATGGTAACACATGTAACATAATAAAATCTGAGTCTTTAAGAAAATAATTTAACCCTTGAAATTCAGACAACATTGCGACAGCACTTAACTGCTGTTGTTAAAATATTTTTACTGACACTATGACGGCCGTTTTAAAAAAATGAGCATAATGCATAGTATATTTATATTTTTGTGACAGCAGTAGATTGCCATAGCAAATCAATACTATGATACCTTTTGCCATGACAATGCTGATTGTTGCCACAAATTTCAAGGACTGTTTAACTTCCGCCAGTGCTTCCAAGTTTATTTTGAAGATCGCTAAGATAGGATAATCATGAATTAAAAATGTGTAAGATAACATTACTTAGTCTAAAAGGTGAGTGTGCATTCAAGTTACACTTGCAACATGGAATAAACTAAGTAGGAATATATAAATATTAAATAATATAATTATAGTATACTTACTGCTCCAGATTTAGATCGTGTGGTTCCTAAGCAACAGAAACCAAACTGAACATCTTTAAAATGTTCAGCATATTCATCCAATTTTTCAAAGTCAATTATTTTCTGCTCCTAAAAACATTAAATAATTGGAACATTTGTTAAGAATCACATAAATACATATTAAAATGTTTTATACAAACAAATCAAATATATATGAAACTAATTTACTAAATAAATGCAACCCCTCAAATTGACCACGCCAGTCGGCAATGCTGTGAAGATTGCTGCAGAGTTTTTCATTCTAAGTGGCACTTTTTTAGCCATTTTCAAGTATATTTTTTTCTTATTATTAATGTGTGAATGCTAAAATGCCATGGACACTATTTCTCTACAGCATTTATTTTGTCGTGGACATTTTCTTAACTGTAGCAGTTGTAAAGTGGTGAAATGCAGAGCTAGAAATGAACACAAGTTTATCTCATTTGAGTCAAAATTATTGGGAATCAGCATAATTTAAGTTATATTAGTTTAGAACCCCTGAAATGCTGTCGAGATTGCTATGGAGGTTTTAATTCTAAAAAAAATTCAAGGTGTAATTTTTTCTTCTTATTAACAATAAAGTATACTTTATGCTAAAATTGCCGTGGAAAATGATGTGGACACTATTTCTCTGCAGTATTTATTTTGCCATGGACATTTTCTTAATTGTACTGGTTGAGTTTGTAGTGTCAGAAGATAAGCTCCAGTCTTGTTCTAACCACTAATGATTTTTCAAGGCAACCAACTAGTAACTTCTCCATGTTAATGAAAATATTTTGTTCATGTTGTACATGATGAATATGTCTTTTAGAATCTGTCCTGCATAAAAATATCATACACCAATTGTAAAACATTATATAATTAAAATAACATAGCTGAGTGGCTTCATGTCTCTTCCTCATTATGTTCTTTTGCAATTATAACAGCAAAAATGCTGGAATTTACAGATTTCTTCACAAATATTACATCCTTTGATGGTAGGCAGTTAATAAAAACAATACTAAATGACTTCCTGTATGATACTATTTATTTTACATCTCATGTATTTTTGGCTGTATGTTACTAAATTCGGCTTGTGACATACCATTTAAAACATGCCCACTCTAACATAAACAGTATCACATGAGACCTTGTTTACTATTTTCTATTAGCAGATAATATAAAATCTATGTGAAAGAATAAATTTATATATCTGGGATTATCTAATCCAGTGACATCATCCCTGCAAGTGGATATTTTGAAATTGTCTTTTCAGTTTTATTATTAAAAATAACCAATTAGCACAAGTTTTTAGGCAGTTAGTGAACACTGACAGTAATCTATTCATAACCAGTTACGGGTATCTGACATCAACTGAAAATATACTTACAAATTCTTCTCCAACATCACCACCTAGATCAATATGTCTGCGACCAATCAGAAAGACTTTCTTAAATAACTTGGCCTTGGCCAATTCTTTAGTAAGAGTTTTTCCAACTAATCCAGTGTAGCCAACAATAAATGCTGAGTGTCCTTTCATTTTGAATTCATCCAAATTATCAGCTGCACCAGCAGCCATTCTGAAATAAACAAACAATAGTTATAATCATAATTTAATAAAATCAAAATTTTATTTGTTACAAATTTCTAAATATTAACAAGTAGGCCTAATGGATCCAGAGGAGAGGGCATAGGAGAGATGTCCCCTATCCACATAAAATGATTGCTCACCCCTCCCCGGAAACTAATGGATTTACATAAGGCCAAATAAAAATAATTACTTGTTTAGCATCCCCGCCCGACCTGAGAAATGCCTCAGACTTCCAAACATTTTTTTTTTTCAAAAAAACCTTCAAATAACGTATTAAAACTCTCAAACCAACATTTTCCTGCCTATTATAGTGATTGAGCAATTACCAACGAACTTCATTCTGACGACAGTGATATATCCCCTAGGACTAGAGTCAATGGTCAGTCAGGTTCCACCTGAGATGGGACAAAGTACAATAAAAACAAATTCTGTTCTGTTTACATATTTTTAATACATTGCAATGTTAAATATACTGGATATGATGCAATTATATGTTTAATTTCAAGGTAATGTCGATGCCATTGTGCACATCTTAGAGTCAGTTCATGGCACACAGCATACTGATAGACTGCTGGACGCTGCGTAATGCTTGTTAAGGGGCAGTGCAAGTGTGGATAACAGGATGGGCATTCCAAGTCAGTACCTTGTGTGGCCACCCTGTGTGCTGATGAATGCATCAGGCGGTTGATGAATGCCATTGGCATTTGGGCCCATACCTGAGAAAAGCCACATGCAGTTTGAGCAGCAGTTGTTGGCCGTGGGTGCACCTGGCTGAGACTTCATTGGACCTCGCCTCACAAGTGTTCTGTCGGATTCAAATCAGGACTGAGGACTGGCCAGTCTATGGTTTTCATGTTATGCTGCTGCAGGAAGTCCCTGGTCACTCTGGCCGTATGGGGGCAGGCATTATCTTGCTGGACCACATGGTGATGAATGAAATGGGGCAAAATGTGGGGTCTCAGGACTTTGTCGATATACAGCTGACCTAACACGCCATTACCCCTGCCTGGAACAATATTCTGAAAGTCAAGAGGCCCCACCCGATGGTTAAAACCAATTGCTCCCCAAACCATGATGCTTTCACTTCCCCATGGGTTCCTTTCCATCACACACGCATCTGAGTAGCATTCGCCCCTCCTTCCCCAGACCCTGGCTCTGCCAGCTGCTGTTGAAATGCAGTATCGACTTTCATCAGAGAACTGTCCTCCATTGCTGATGGCACCAATGTTGATGATGCATGGCCCATTGAAGTCGTGCCTAACAATGACGGACTGTAAGTATGGGAACCTGAGCAGGACGGAATCAAGAGAGGTTGTTTGTAACCAGGTAACGTTGGACTGTGTCTGCACTGATAGGTCGCTGCTGAGTCCCGAGTGTCTGACAAGCAGTTTCCGCAGCCGGGAGGAATCATTCATGCAGGTGTTGACGATGAATGAGCCGGTCTTGTTGAGGGGTGGTAACTCTGGGGTGACTGCTACGAGGATGGTCTGCTGTGCTGTTGGTGGCACTGTGGCGATGTTTTAGTTATTGTATCATAGTGACATGGACATTAAACACATTTGCCACAACTTGTGAACTTTGGCCAGCCTGTAGGCGCCCAGTTGCCTGTTCCCTCTGATTTGTTGATAAACGCGGCATACCTAATGCATCGAAATTACGAATGCCAGACTGGAAGTTAAG
>JAULBS010081875.1:0-18975 GCA_032355785.1 Symmetromphalus regularis | reverse complement strand
ATCTATGTTCTTATTCAATTACGTTTACTGTATCCTAAACGTGGCTTGCATTACCATCTATGTTCTTATTCAATTACGTTTACTGTATCCTAAACGTGGCTTGCATTACCATCTATGTTCTTATTCAATTACTGGATAATAAGTGACAATCCAATAACATTAAAGTTAACACTTTTTATATGCTAGTATATGTGGCTATCACTAAAGTTTCTGCATGTCTTACTAAGTTATCAGATAATGGTGTGTAACACACCAATAGCATGAACACATTCTAATTGCATTTTATTGTAAGCCTTATGTTTGTATACCTTGGCAATACAATTTGTTGTTGAAGCCATTTTGTTTGAAAAACGTCTCATGAGAATTCATCTTAGGAAATAATAGGTGCTAAAAACTGTGAAATGTAGGTTACGGTAGTAAGACTACACATATAATCACCTAACGTCTGGTTACATTTGCCAATCATTTCATGGGTTGCTAATTCTATGATGAAAATGTTCTCACAGATCATAAACCAACAAATTTACTGTTTTCTTTACAAACATTATTTTAACCTGATTCTAAAGAGAAAAATGCCCTAACATATCATAAACTAGCATCTTTACTGTTCTCTTCACAATTATATTAGTGTCACTCAATTCCATGCAGAAAACATTCTAATAATTAATTAACTAACAACCATCTTCACAGTTATTATTTTAACCTAATTCTGTTGAGTAAATGTTGTAATAGATCATAATTATTTAACTACCACACTTCCTGTTGTTAACAAATGTACACATCACATGACTAGGTAACATGAATGACAAACAGTTGCTGCCATCTATCTCTCTAGCTGGTTGAAGTGCTCCACCATTACATATAGTTATACGAAGTGACATATCCTTCAATGGCTATTGATAGAAACAAAGAGCACAGATAAAAAATATATTTTGCCAAAAGCAAGGTCAAACAATATCACAAATCTCAAATAAGAAATCGGAAACAATGAATAGTTACTTTTTTAAAAATTGTATCTCTGCTTAAAACAGGGTTCAAGGGATACATATGCAACATCATTAGTAGCTGCACTCATGAATCACTGTCAAAATAGAGAAGATTCTAGATACCAGAGGATAAAGAATAACAAAACTGCTGATATGAGATAAACTAACAGATGATAAACTAACAGATAAACTAACAGATGATAAATGGACTGATGTATAGACACTATGAATCTTCATAATGTGTATTTTCTGCTTAAACAAGATGTCTGCTTGCACCTGTGAATCTCTATAAAATAAACTTAAAAACAGATATGTTTGTACTGCTTTAGAAAACTGCACAGAAATGTTGTTGTTGTCGTGGCATGCCTTTAGGTAAACCGACCTCTTCATCATCACTTCATGCCAGAGACTCCGTGGCCATGAGGTTTTTCTGTTTGTAAGCCCTACAGCAAGCAAGATTATTTGTCATACAAAGGCCAGACATCGTTATAATAATGCCAAGTTGTATTTCTTTGACCAGACAGTATTCTTCAAAGTATAATTGGTGTTTTTCGGCAGAGTTACAGTCGTGGTGAAGTTCTCGCCTACGCTGCAACAAGTAGCATCGTGTTGTAGTGCTCAAAGCAAGGCTTCACAAACATGGTGAGACATTTACATAAATTACAAATGGTTACTAACTGGAGATACAATAAAAAAAACTTCCAAATCATTTCATTTCGCATATGGTGGTATCATGTAAAAACATGGTGAAATATCTACATAAATCACAAATGGTAATTAGATGGAGATCCAATAGGAAAACTTCCAAATCATTTCACTTGACAGGTAATATGAAGACTTGCTAATACTAAACTGGGATTATATTTCAATGAACTATCTAATGGACATGCACATGGGCCAGTAAGCTATAAAGTCTATTGGCTCCAATCAAAAGTAGCTGGACTAAAACAAAATAAGTGAGTCTCTGTGGTCCAGTGGTAGAACATCAGACTATCAAGCTGAAGACAGTGGTTCAAAACCCATTGGGGGCTGGCTCAAAACTTGACTGTGTGTCAAAATTACCAAATGTCTGAGATGCAATAACCGATGATTAAAAATTAATGTGCTTTAGTGGTGTCATTAAATGAAAATAAATCATAAAATACATTTTCCATTTATATGTGCATGTACAGCAATACACTGTGTAAACATGATGAATCAGTTTATCAGTGATTAAATGTTATTGTATCCTTTGTGTTTAGAATGTACCCTTTGTGTTTAGAATGTACCCTTTGTGTTTAGAATGTACCCTTTGTGTTTAGAATGTACCCTTTGTGTACTCTTTGTGTTTAGAATGTACACTTTGTGTTTAGAATGTACACTTTGTGTTTAGAATGTACCCTTTGTTAAGAATGTACACTTTGTGTTTAGAATGTACCCTTTGTGTTTAGAATGTACTCTTTGTTAAGAATGTACCCTTTGTGTTTAGAATGTACCCTTTGTGTTTAGAACCACAGAAAGGCAAGATCCAACATGGACGTTTCAAGTTAGAATATAATTTTATTTCCAGACTGACCACAAGCTGTACTACAAACTGCAATTCACACTCACGAGTTCAGTACGACCGCTCATTACAATGATTGCTATTCATGCTTCGTGTGAGTAGTTTATTTTCTTTTTGCCTTGTGGCTTTTAGCATTCATTTAGTATACATATATACAGTCGTTACTTAGAGATGGTGAGAACCAGTCTGTGATGGTGAGACATAGAGGTGGGTATTTCTATTACAAATGTAGATTATAATTCACAAATTCCCTGCTGATGTTTGTCTAGGCATCCATCCATCCATTTATCCATCCATCTATCCATCCACTAATAATTGTTTGTATTTATATTTTGTAGAAACAGATTAAAGTACCAATTCATTACATACATGTATTACAAAAATATGACAAATAATACAATTTACCTGAACTGTTCAAAATGTGATAAACCTTTGGAAATACAAGTGTCTCTTCAGCTCGGAAGGTTATTTTGTTAATATTTCAGTGCATAAGTATGCATCGTTAAATAAAACAAACTTTACTTTACAAGTTTTTATCTTGGTCATGTGATCTTAAAAACTGCAATAAATAAATGTCTTGTCATGTAATCAGAATACACGAAAGTTCATCTGAACCTGTTTATGAATTGTATCACTATTACATAATATATTTCAATATTGTCAGAGCAAGTCAATTTAAAAAATGTCATGAATACATGTAAGTTCATGTGAACCTGTTTATGAACTTTATCACTATTACATAATATATTTCAATATTGTCAGAGCATGTCAATTTTAAAAAAATGTCTTGAATGAAAAGAACTGATGTTACAAATGTTGTCATTTAAAAATGATTTCACTTATTTGAAACTGTTTGTTACCTCAAAGCAAAATAGATTACCGAGTAATTAAAAAAAATAGGAAATAAGAAAAACAAGAATTATTTATCTAAAACTCATCAATAACTTGACAAAACATCACAGTTTGTTGATTTTTTTGTTGGATGTTGCAAGTTACGAGAATGCTACACATATCACGTTTCTCGTGCCATTCATGATTACTGTTCAAACAAGAATGCCAAATATTTTTAAAAGAAAATTAAAAATACAAATGTAAAATTATCAAAAATGTTTGATAATTCAAAATGTCTTACAGAAATACTGATGAGTTACAGTTTAAAAAGATTTATTTTATTTCAGTAAGTCTAGCTTGAAACATTTTAAAGCAGATATTAAAGCTTGCAGCTGGTTATACAGAAACAGAACACCATGAATAACACAAAATGTTCTGATCTGGGCCCAGTTGTTCAAAGCATTGTTAAGTTAACCATGGGGTAGATGAATATTTTTCCTTAAAATATCTTCGTAGAAAGTTAAAATATACTTCCCATTTGATTATTTATGGATACCTTAGGCTATAATAATCTAAGTTTCAACATATCTCTTCAATTACTATTTACAATGATGTATAATTTGGTTTTGAAATATGCAACTAACCCATGGTTAGCTTAATCTTGATTTGAACAACTGAGCCCTGGTAGTCATACTCAAATAGGTCACAGTTGATTGTACTATTTTCATGCTTATATCAAATAATGATTCAAGTATGCTGTCCTGGGCACACAACTGAGCTTCCTGTGCTGTATGTCCATGAAAGAGGTTACCATTAGGAGAGTTGAAACCTGCTGATGCCAAACTAACGTGGCTACTCTTATCAATAAGCAGTAAGGGATCTTTTATATGCACTATTCTTTTTCCGAGTGGAAGGATGTGAAAATTAATTAAAAAAAATTCCCTGTCCTATTCACTCATCACATTTGGACACCCTTTCAGAAATTCACATTTGGACCCCCCTTTCAAAATTCCTGCCTCGGCACCTGACATGTATTGGATTTTGAGAGCTGATAATCAATTCTGAGTAATTACATTATCAGCCTCCATCAATCTTCATAAATAATATTTTACTTTGCCACCGCTGCATTTAACTGATGAAAGATTAATTCAGTTTTATCAACTTCTTTGAAATTTCTTGGTAAAAGAAGCTGAAATGTTCCAGGATATACCTTCCTTGGGTTTGAGCACAATTACATAATAACATATTAGTTGAACGAAGTGCCATCACACAAGGGAAAAGTATCAAGTACATACTATTAGTCAGACGGAGACTGATGGACAAAAGGTCTAAACAAAATATTGATTGTTTGGTCTTCGATGACATCAATTTGAACTGGCCACAATCAAACAATTTTATTCACATTTTCATGAGAATATTTTTCTCCATTCTTTTCAGACCAGTGACATGATTGCAACTGGTGGTCATGGGAAAGAAAGAAAATAAATTCCTGTTCTTCCTACCTAATACTGATATGCTAACATGGATTTAGGGCAAATAAACTGTTTATTTATTTTGATAGGTGGATCGTTGAGAATTGTGGATGTATTAATTTTCAAACAGACAGTACTAACTGTCAGACCTACTACCATGACTTACCAAATTAATATGCTTCCAATTATTACAATTGTTTTGAAACGTTCATTTTTGGTGAGATTACAATCGCCATGTTAATGATTACTTTAAATTTATATGCTGGAGATTAATCCCTTGACTGCTGCAAAAGTCAAGTTTATTTTATTTAACAACGCCTTTAGAGCACACTAATTTTTATCTTATCATCGGCTATTGGTCGTCAATCATATAAAGTCAAGTTTATTTTATTTAACAACGCCTTTAGAGCACACTAATTTTTATCTTATCATCGGCTATTGGACGTCAAACATATGGTCATTTTGACATATTTCTTTAGAGGTAACCTACTGATGCCACATAGGCTACTCTTTCCAATAAACAGCAAGGGGACTTTTATATGCCCCGTCCAACAGACAGGACAGTACATACCATGGCCTTTGATTAACCAGTTGTGGACCACTGGTTGAAATGGAAAATAACCTAAGCTGCAGATGGGTCCACTGAGAAGGATCGATCTAACAACTGACTGGTTCACAGGTGGACACCCTTGACTGCTGCATACAATCCATGTTAACAGGAAGATGCTATCTATTCTAAATGACCCTCAGTCAGAATCGATGTGCAAACGATTAAACTTTGAAGAACAGTTTTATCTCTTAAGTTCCATGACAATTTTATGCAAGGGTATGAAAAAAGAAAATAGACTAATAATAATGAGAACTGCTTACAAAAAGTATCTTTGGAAAATATTTTTATCTTGTTAAATTGTGACAATTTGTTGGAAAGGTTTGAATGTAGAAAACAGACAAAGAATAATGAAAACTGTTTATAAAAAAGATCTTTGGAAAAGAGTTTTATCTGATTAAATTGTGACAATTTGTTGGAAAGGTTTGAAAGAAGAAAACAGACTAAGAATAATGAAGGAAGTGTATGAAAAGGTTCAAAGCCAATGTTTGCCGTCTATGAAAGGAAACTTTAAAGTGGGTTATTACCAGACATGCTATTTAACTGCGCATGCTATTAAATACGTCATTCAGAAACCATAGTAGTTAAAGACACTTATCTAAATACAGAAATGTGGGGGCAAGTCAATAGAAGAAGAAAACATAAAATATCTTGTATGATGTTAAATATTAAAATAGGTAATACAGTTTCCGATATGAATAACACGAAATTTAAAAAGTTAAGTTCTCTGTTTGAACCATTATATAGGAACATTTATTTCAAATAATAATTACTTTTAAAACCAAAAGCTCAGTTATTAGGTTTGAAAATTTGAATATACTTAATAATATCTGGTAAAAATACATTATCAGTGATGTTAATCTTAAATTAAAATTCCAACATTGTTACGTCATACTTGGTTATTTTCTGATCATCTCAAATGATAATAATTTATCTGACAGGAATACTGGTTCTGTTTTCATATCATAAAGGTATGTTTTTTTCTCATGCCATGGCTCATTTCTCTTTCATCATTTTAAATATTATTTTATCATTATAACAGTTCATCTGCCTGTCTGGTACATCACAAATGAGTTCTATGATGCCAATACAAATACAGTAAGTTGTCAAAATCACAGTTCTGCTAGCATTATTTCACACGAGTATGACTGTGAATATTTCAACTCTCACAATACTCATCCATAAATATCATTAACTGCTTCACTAGTTGGTTGGTTATATTTATTTTTGTGCTTGTATCCAATTAAGGCTCAAACATGCTGTCCTGGGCACGCAGCTCAACTTCCTGTGCTGTCTGTCCAGAGAGAGGTTAGAATTAGTAAGAGACACAAAACACACTGCTATCGCACTAATGTGGCTATTCTTATCAATAAGCAGCAAGGGATCTTTTATATGCAGTATCCCACAGACCAGACAGCAGAAACCACAGCCTTTGATAAACCAGTCGTTGACCACTGGTTAGCTAGATGTGTACACCTATCCACCGAGCCTTGCAGGATATCACAAACCACAGCCTTTGATAAACCAGTCGTTGACCACTGGTTACCTTTTCACTTCCTCAGACAACTTAGCATAGTCCAGACCAGTCAGGTGTAAAGAGTGAGTAGAAAAAGGGTTAATTATCATACTTGATAGAACAATATGCTGAACAATCTCAATGTTAGATATTAAAAAACTTTGCGTCTGTTTTCATTATTACTTGTACTTCCAAATGTAAGACGAACCACTTCATTTCAGTAATCAGTAGAAAATGACCAGAGTGTGAAATAGGTCTACTCAGAGACTTGTAACCTGTTTAGAACCAGCTGTTAATTTGATGACGGCATCACAGCATTTGTCATCATAATCTATAAAGAATTTTATATTTGTTGTTGAACTCCTGGTATGCTATTCTCAATACCAACTAATGCAACATTTGATATCACTTTCAAATATCTACCCTTAAATATATTCAGCATAATCATTTGTTAGTTTGTCTAATAAAGTAATTTATACATATTTATGTAGGAATAAATAAAATTGCTGAAAGTAAAATAAAGATGACAAAATGAATGATTTACCTGTGCCCTTTGTAACGATAGTTGGTGTATCAAGCTCCAAAAAGAAACTTTCTGTCTTTTCATATTCCTCATCATCGGCAATTCGTATCCTGATGAACTGCCTGAAAGTAAAAATAATCACTGATCATCCATCATCATTAACAATATACAGAGAATATGCAGATTAGCATACATACTGTGGTGAGTTATTTCATCTTGCAATAGATAAAATAGCTAATGGCACCAATACACAGATTACACTGAGAAATAAAATGTGTCTTGTTCAAATGTAACATCATGATAATTGTATGAAAGTCCTACAAAGAATTCATAATGGCTTCTCTATTATGTGATACCTCTGACACCATGTAACAATACTAATTACTACAGTAACTGCAAGTGGATAAGTGAAATTCTCTCAAAGCACCTGGGTGGGTTCCTGACTCTTGATTTTATTTTGGGATTCACAGGAATCTTTACAAAGCAGAAAAAATTTCTGATTCACAGCTTTAGACATGATTAAAATATCAAACATCAGTCAATATGATATTACACATGATGGGAGTGCAAGTTTTGGAATGTTAAATATCTCTAAATTAATCACATGATTGGCTGGAATGTAAAACTGATTAAAATTTCATTTACTATGAATTTAATTTCCCCCATTATGTAAATTATGAGTTTTCAATCAGTACTGACATGAATGTAAACATAAGATAATTTTTTTGCATTCATTATTTCTTAATATTCTTTAAAATACTGCTGCAGTTTATTTATTATGTAAATGCACTTTACCAATTGTAGCATTTGAGCTTGAGCCAATTTCCCACCTTCTGCTGAATAAATAATTCCAATGTTTAGCTAATGAGAATGAGAGAATGAAGTGTTCTGCAAGTTACACCAGTTCAGTGCTGAGATGGAAAAGAGAGGAAACATCACTGGAGAATGGCTGGCTTGTCATGGATGAATGGCTACAGACAAACAATTACAACCCATTGAGAGCTAATTATGTTTCCATATATTATTCTAAACAACAGAACATAGTATATCTGTTTGAAGCACTTACAACTACTATTCTAAACAACAGAACATAGTATATCTGTTTGAAGCACTTACTACTACTATTCTAAACAACAGAACATAGTATATCTGTTTGAAGCACTTACAGGTTTCCTCTAAATATATGTGGAAATGACCATATGATTGATGTCCAATAGCGAATGATAAGATAAAAATCAGTGTGCTCAAGAGATATCGTTAAATAAAACAAACTTTACTTTTCCTGACCCTAAAGGCACCATAGGCAAGAGCTAGTGTGTCCCTAAAATAACGAATTTCAAACCCCTTAATTACTTTTTATTCCAGTCTGGCTAATACAACGATATGAAAATCCATGTTTGTACTCTGCTGAATGAGGACAGTCCCAATCCTGATACATATTATATTATTACTGTATGTGTTTCTATTACCTATAAAATACACACCACCCTTGTTTAGATCACAAGTAACTTTCACTTAATGGGGTGCTTAAAGGTAAACATCTGCTCATGTTGTCATTATTCACAACAAAACATCTTTCTTCATGATGTATAACGTTTCCTTTTTCAATGAAAATATGTTTTATCATTCTATTTTATCTCTGTTTTTCACATTTGTTCTCTAATTTACCACAAACTGTTGTAGTCCATTAAACCTATGTTGTGTAAGTAGATAAAGAAATAATGTGAAGATTTCTGATAACATTGAATAATCCAGGCTTATTGGGCTGTATTGATTGACAGTGGCCATCTCAACACCACGAGACTGGACACAAGCGAGTGATGTTTGTAGCATGACCCTTATTAAACCTACAGACCCTTCTCCCATAAGGAGTGTGGTGATGACACAATGACAAAGCAGAGCTGAGAACCTGGTGAAAGCACAGAACATCTATCTGCCATCAAGGTCTCGCCCATCAAGATATATTTAGATGCTTTCCAATCAGTACGGTCACAAGGGAAATCCCATGTGTGATTTCATTAATTAAACATAGTTCCAAACAATACTTCTGAGATTATTCTAACCAGGTGGACAATAAAACATGTGAACTGACAGCAGCTAGTTACTAAACCTGGAATCACACTATACCACATCATCATGTGAATTAACAAAATATATTATATAGTTCCATGAAATAATAAATTACATTACACAAAATTCCAAGAAGTAACAAAATATATTACACTGTGTTCCATGAAATAATAAATTACATTATACAGAATTCCAAGAAGTAAAAAAATATATTACATAGGTTCCATGAAATAACAAAAGATATTATACTGAGTTCCATGAAATAACCAAATACATTAACAGTTTCAGGAAGAAAGAAAATATATTACAAAATAAAGCCAAATACAAATGGCCTCTGAATGAATGATTGCCATATTTACTGAGTGTCATCATTACAAAGGACATAATCGTGTTGATTGAAAATGATAAAATATTTAAATACTTTTACATTATTTAAAATAACAAACCTCTAAACTTACTATATTCAACTTTGCTGATCACTTAATTTTCCAGCCAAATCTTTGCTAGGGAGAAATTATCTGAGATATTTTTATTTGGTAGAAATTAACTAAGAATGAAAAACCCATCTTCTTTTATTAGGCTTTATCCAACACAATTCATAACATTCCAGATGCTCAACTTTGATTGGTCAGTTTTAAACAGACCTAACAAGTTACTGATTTTTGTTCTCAGATTCACTTCGATTGGTCCATTAGTTTTCTGGAAGACACTCAAGTTCAAACTAACAAAATCAAATTGTGTAAATATATTTTTGTCAATCATGAAGTTGTGGGTTAGGTGCACATGTTCACTCAGCCATTTATCAGGCTAAATTAATACTGTATAATATTATAAATATATTATAAATAATAGGCATAATATTTTTACTTGCTCGCTATTTTAAAAAATAAATTGATAAATTTTGTAATACAAATCGCAGTTTCATCAAATATGTCCCCTCTGTTGGTTGTATTTATTTTCATGCTTATATCCAACTATGTTTCAAGCACGCTGTCCAGGGCACACAGCTCAGGTTCCTGTGTTGTCTGTCCAGGACAGAGGTTAGTGTTAGTAGGAGACATGAAACCCACTGCCGCCAACCTGATGCGGTTACTCTTATTGATAAGCAGAAAGGGATCTTTTATATGCACTATCCCACAGACATGATAGCACATACCATGGCCTTTGTTAAACCAGTTGTGGACTACTATCAGTGTAAGTGATATACACCTACCCACTGAGCCTTGCGGAGCACTCACTCTGGGTTGGAGCCGGTATTGAGATTAAAAATTCCATGCCTCGACTGAGATTTGATCCCAGTACCCAGCAACCACTATTTGTCATCAAGTATTACATAGAATAGCCAATGAGAAACTATTTGTCATCAAGTACTACATAGAATAGCCAATGAGAAACTATTTGTCATCAAGTATTACATAGAATAGCCAATGAGAAACTATTTTTCATCAAGTATTACATAGAATAGCCAATGAGAAATTATTTGTCATCAAGTATTACATAGAATAGCATGAAGAAATTGATGATATGTCAATTCTAAATGTTTACATGTCTACGTCTCGGCTACTGGATGTCAAACATTTGGAAATTTCAACATATAATCTGGTGTTAGTAAGCCTTGGTGGGTTTTGAACCACTGTCTTTTGCATGATAGTCCAATATTCTGTCAGTGTGACCTGTACTGCCTGGATGATTATCAATTCAAAGTCCATGATTGCTATTTGTGGGTTTATACACTAAAATATATATTTTTTTTAATGTAAAAATACATAGCCTCATCCCAACTGTGTCTAGCTAAACAATTCCTCACCAAATATAGCAACAATTATTCTATGAGAAATCAAACCCAAAAGCCAATTTAATTTTTTTTTTTTTTTTTAAATGTGTCATTTATTCCCATTTTTTGTTGTTGCCTTTTTTACATGTGCCATAATTAAATGTGTCATTGTGTTCTTGTGTGCCTTTTTGTAAAGCTCCATTGAAAATATATCACTGTATGTGTCTGATACATTTGGAGTCCAATTTGGTGCTTGAGTAAGCCGATGGTGGAGATAATCATCAAGGACTTACAGACACACAATACGAGAGCCGCTGATAGATGCACTGAGAGGGATGCATGGTCAAGGAAATAAGTCAATAATGAGAACTGCACCAACGTGTTTAGAAGTGAGATCAAAAGAGAAGATAGCATATGAATAGGGCCCATGGAATGCAACTGAAAGTGGGGCCCAATGAAATGTTGATAACCGAAGGGCAGCAGCATCCTTGCAGGAACCCCCTCATACTTTGGAAACTCTCTAGATTTTGGCTACTTTATTGTTACTGAATATGAAAATAAGTTTATTCAGCAAAAAAATTACTTTAGTGATTTTTTAAATTAGTTCTTCCCTAAAAAGTGGGGGTGGGGGGCCGGCCCTACACCATGGCACCTGATGAAGTAAAGTGAGTCTTATATGAGCAACATACAACTAACTCAGTGTCAGTTAAACTCTTCATTTGTGACATCTTAAAAAACAACTGAGCTAAGTGGACTCAGAGTTCCCACCCCCACCTTTCTACTTCACCCATCTCTCACTTCTGATTCTTGTCCATTCAGACATGAACTTTGACCCTGCTCATCACTTTGTTTTTATAATTTGATCATTGACTAAGCATGTTGCTTTCCGTACAGTTTGTTTGTGAAGCCAGAACTGTCTGACCTTTTGAATTTTAGCAGAGATGATGACAGACTAGCCAGTCTTCTCAGTAAATTTCATAGAGTATTTAAAAATATATATATAAAATAAAATAAAAAGCAAGTTAAGCAGATTAACCCAGGAGATGGATGTGTTGAATCAGCAAGTGAAAACATTTGTCTTCATTCTGTGTCAAAAGGCGTCCAGTCAGTTATTGACAGAAGAGAAACAGAATAAACAAGCTCTTGTCACTTGATAACGTCCAATGCATTGATCTAGGCTTGCAGCCAGATCTGATGAAGACATCACCCGAGACTTGTTGCTTATTGGAAAATGTCACTGTGTCTCAAGCTTAACATGAAAACAAGGAAGGTGAATACCATAATCAACTCACAGGGATGGCTTGGGTATGTCTGACTGGAAACATGAAAACAAGGCTCAATTCTGTAATCAGTTTACATGGCTGGTTTGTGTCAGACAGATTTCATCAGCAGGATTCAGATATTCAACAGTGGAAAACACTTGTTAAGAGATTGAAAACACTTGTTTAGAGATTTAGACATTTAACAGAGGAGAACACTTGTTTAGAGATTCAGACATTCAACAGAGGAAAACACTTGTTTAGAGATTCAGACATTCAACAGAGGAAAACACTTGTTTAAAGCTTGTTCCAAAGTGAAGAGCAATTTTGCATGCATAACATGTGACAAAATCAAAAAAATATTCTGGAGATGCTAAAGACTTGAAGTAGATGAAAAATGCAGCCATACTAAATTTTGATAATATTTAAGATCTATATTTGCTTTTCTCAGCTTCAGTATTGTATAAATGGCTTTCAGAAGTCTCAAAATAAAGATTTAGCATTTTTGTGTCATCTATCTGCTCAGAAGTCAGTTTTTTAACAGAAATGGCAGCCATTTTATTTTCAGCCAGCCTCAAGGTTTATTTTAATTAATATGAATATAGGAAGAAAACTTATTTTGCTTTGTCTTCAGGTTTAATCCTGCCAACAATAGACTATTATTTAAGTTGGAAATAACTGTCATAATTCAGGGTTACCAGGGCAAGTTGTTGAATATCGATACATCTAAACCAGTTTCTGGTTAACCTCAAAGAGTTTATTTCAAACTAGAATCTGAGGAAGCTTCACCATTGCATGTTAACCTCAAATATTTCAGGTTTTGCATAACACAGGATAACGCAGGAATCCTGCGTATTTGATGCAATATTTTGCTAAAATACACCTAAATAAAACGTGTGAGTCGTGGTTGACGCAAAATATTTCCTGCCGTCGGCTTTAATCTTTTGTTAAATACAAAAAAAAACTATTATTTATGAGAAGAGAAAGCAATGGATATACATGTACATGTATTATAATGATAGTAGATAATGGATATAATATATGCATGTAATATAAACAAGAGAGTTATTCAGTTAATTACTGAAATAATATGTCATTGGTGACTTCCATTTTTGAATGCTTGACTCCCAAAATAAAACCCTGTGAGTCATGATGACTCATTTTCCAGATGCTAGGTGGAACCCTGATATTCTATTTCAAACTCACAAACTAATTTAATAATAACTTCTTTTCATAACTTAATAAATTATTGATATCAATCCATTATGTCTATAATCAGAAGACCCCAAATTAAAGGCCCTTTTCGAGGCCTTTTTAGGACTAGCATTGTTGTTAAACAGATCAGTTTGTAATACCACCATGATTTTTTTTATAAAAGGGAAATTCTCTGCTTTCTAAAGAAATTATAAAATTTGAAGCAATCAAGAAATATATAAAGAAGTGGAGAGGACTGGACTATTTAATAAAGAGAAAACAAAGTTTGACAGAATTTTCAGATAAATCCTACATGACAATATTAGCTGCCGTAACGTTATTTAGACTGGTTTTCTGACCTGTCTAATCCACAGAGTGAGATTTAGCAAGTCCGTCTATCGATTTTGTTCAAACACATCAAATAAATCAACAATATACACTGAGTCCTATTCCATTTGTGTTCCACTCTGGCAAAAGTAGGTGAGTGGCAGAATTAAAGAAATTAAGATAAGTTTTTCAAAACTGCAAACATTTTTAATATATCTGAGTATTAATGATATTTTAAGGCACAGATTCAAGAAAGTGCAATATGGAGAAAACAGGCTTCAGAGTTTAAGATGAACAATGCTACATGTATGTTTGACATCATGGCTTTAACATAATAATAATAATAAGAAACTCTTTATTTGTCAATCGAATTGAGAACATCTTCCAGTTAAAGGTCAGATATTTAAGCTGCAGACAGCACTTGGTTCAAAACCCTTAAGACACGAGTCAAAATAACCAAATGTTTCACATCCAATATCCAGTGATAATTATATCAATGTGGTCTCGTTGGTTTGACACCTAATATCCAGTGATAATTATATCAATGTGGTCTCGTTGGTTTGACATCTAATATCCAGTGATAATTATATCAATGTGGTCTCGTTGGTTTCACATCTAATATCCTGTGATAATTATATCAATGTGGTCTCGTTGGTTTGACACCTAATATCCAGTGATAATTATATCAATGTGGTCTCATTGGTTTGATATCTAATATCCACTGATTATTATAACAATGTGGTCTCGTTGGTTTGACACCTAATATCCAGTGATAATTATATCAATGTGGTCTCGTTGGTTTGACATCCAATATCCAGTGATTATTATAAATGTATCGGTAAACAAAAACTGGCAATGGTCTGACCTAATAAGCCTATATTTAAGTTTCTTGCTACTATGGATATCCACTGTCCACTGACAAACACCTATATCTACCAGAGCAGGTCATCTTTTCCAGCTTGTATCTATGCATAGATCTACTCTTAGTTCTGGTATTAAAAGTTAACGCAGACGTACAGATAACAGTGCAGATTATAATCGAATCCAAGTCACTGCTCACATCCTCTGTGATGACATATAACTGTAGAGTCAGTGACACAGTCAGTGACATACTTACTCCAACATGGCATTATTAACTACTGAATATAGACATCATTACTAGGGCTTAGTAAGAATAGAGATCACCACTGCTAAGGGCAGACAGTTTTCTGAACTAAATATTGTTCTAGGGCTTTAGTCTAGCTACTAATTGCACACAAATATTCTTCTAGATTTTCTGCTGTATGGATCAGTAGGAATAATGAGATTTAATCACGATGGATATATCTGAAGTAGGTAAATGGTAGATTACTGAAAGATACTGAATTTCAAATATTTTGAGTATTTATTTTTCAGATTATGTTTAACTGGCCCACAGCCAGTATGTTTATCGGGTGGGGGGGGTGGAGGTGGTGGTGGGGGATCGAAATTTCATATAGAACTCATCAATAACAAAAAATGAAACAAATAATATATATATAAACTTTTAGCTGAACCAACCCTGTGGGGAGGATTGTCCATTCCCCCCCCAAATCCACCCTAACTAAGGGGCTATTTAATATAATGCATAGCCAATTGATTTGTTCATCTAATTAAATACATAACAAAGAAATATGTATTGAATCTGACAGTGGCTGTCAGCAAGCTCATTAAAAACACCGACAGCTGGGCAACATCCAGTATAGATGACTATAGACCAAGTCACAGATGCAAGAAAGTGCAATGAATACTTCCAATACAAATGTCCTTGTGTGGAATAATGTTTCCCAATTACTTTTACCTAGAACAGATGTGTAGTCCACATCCATTGTAGATGAGTCTTAAAAGCAAGTAATAAAATGAGTGGAAATTATATTCTATTTATTGTAGGTGGTGATTGCAATTCATAAATGAATGAATAAATAATGCAATAGTATATGCAATAAATGAACACTTGCTGTTTACAGTACACCCTTTATACAGTTAGCTGCTGTGATGATTAATCAACTGTGAGTACATGGTTCTAGTAGATGGTGTTTTTATTCGCCTATGCCACTAGTTTTGATGTACATGATGGCAAATCCTGCTTAAATCTTAACACTGATGTTGACAACTCAGCAATTTCAACAAACTTCTGTACTACACCTACTGTCACCACCCCAAATAAAAATAATAATAACCAGTTCACCAAAGTTCCTTGCTTAATAACATCCAGCATATTGTTTAATCAAACATGGTCTTTGTAACTCATGTTGCATAATTAGACTCTGCTTTGTACAGAGATGTGGCTTTGATGGATATGACACATATCTACAAGACAGAGGGAGTTTATTCAGAGTTTTCAGCTGTTATGTTTCACCCATCTCTCACTGCCATTACGGCCTGGAGGAAAGGCATCAAGCATCAGAAAGTGTTAGAGTGACACAAAGACATTTTTATTTAAGAAAGAGAATCTTTGACATTTATATTAATCAATGGATCTTTCTATTGATATGAATTATGCATGGGTAACGTAAATGTTTTCTAACACCGTCTGTTGTTTGATGTGGACCAAGTGGAGCACAAACCAGAAAGACAGACTCACTAATCACATGTCTTGTGTTCAGATCTGCCATACTCTCGGGGCAAAACGTCAGATAAAGCTAAACATCTATTATTTAATTACTCCATTCTACTCCATCCATTCACTGCATGTAAGTTAGTGTAAGGCAATAGCATGAGTTTCTCTTTTAAATATTCATGGCCTGCTGCTGAAAAGGAAGTGAAAATATCTTGTTGCATGTTTCATTAATAACCAATGTCTTCTTATATCAGGTTGGCGATCAACTCAATTGGTTGTGGGGACATGAAACACATTCTTCCATCACACTTCAATATAGCATGTCATCAACTGAAATAACTTCTACAGGTCAAAGACATTATGTTTACAACGATATCACTGAAATACACCAGCATTGTTTACAATGATATCACTGAAATACACCAGCATTGTTTACAATGATATCACTGAAATACACCAGCATTGTTTACAATGATATCAATGAAATAAACAAGCATTGTTTACAATGTTATCAGTCTAATAACCCAGGATTGTTTATAATCATATCAGTGTAATAACCTGGTATTGTTTACAAAGATATCAGTGTAATATCCTTGTATTGTTTACAAAGATATCAGTGTAATATCCTTGTATTGTTTACAAAGATATCAGTGTAGTAACCTGGTATTGTTTACAAAGATATCAGTGTAGTAACCTTGTATTGTTTACAAAGATATCAGTGTAATATCCTGGTATTGTTTACAAAGATATCAGTGTAATATCCTTGTATTGTTTATAAAGATATCAGTGTAGTAACCTGGTATTGTTTACAAAGATGTCAGTGTAATATCCTGGTATTGTTTACAAAGATATCAGTGTAATATCCTTGTATTGTTTATAAATATATTAGTGTAATATCCTTGTATTGTTTACAAAGATATCAGTGTAATAACCTGGTATTGTTTACAAAGATATCAGTGTAATAACCTTGTATTGTTTACAAAGATATCAGTGTAACCAAGTCATGGCCTGGTATCGTTTACAAAGATATCAGTGGAACCGAGTCATGGCCTGGCATCGTTTACAAAGACATCCGTGTAACCAAGTCATGGCCTGGTATCGTTTACAAAGACATCAGTGGAACCGAGTCATGGCCTGGTATCATTTACAAAGACATCAGTGTAACCAAGTCATGGCCTGGTATCGTTTACAAAGATATCAGTGTAACCAAGTCATGGCCTGGTATCGTTTACAAAGACATCCGTGTAACCAAGTCATAGCCTGGTATCATTTACAAAGATATCAGTGGAACCGAGTCTTGGCCTGGCATCGTTTACAAAGACATCCGTGTAACCAAGTCATGGCCTGGTATCGTTTACAAAGATATCAGTGGAACCGAGTCATGGCCTGGTATCATATACAAAGACATCAGTGTAACCAAGTCATGGCCTGGTATCATTTACAAAGATATCAGTGGAACCGAGTCTTGGCCTGGCATCGTTTACAAAGACATCCGTGTAACCAAGTCATAGCCTGGTACTCTGAACAGTTCATTGATAAAAGCAGATCAATACCCGATATCCAACACATTTGTTAATTGGATGATGAAATAAAGCACGCACAAGGTGGGTCTCTGTGAAAGAAGAAGAACAGCCGCAGTTTAAGCAGGCAATCACCTATAAATCTGTCAATACGCCCACTGAAAAGTACACAACATCATTTAATCTGCATCCAGCACCTTGGGACGTTCTTCATAAGAAGAGAATCACCACTAATCACTGGTATAAATTTAATGCAATCACAACTGTAGCGTTACGCTGACTTGACTGACAAGATTTAAGATACGCCGACATCACACAAAGGATGGTCTGTTGACTTTGTGATGTATAAACAGTCTAGGATGATGACAGTATTAAGAATACATCAAGAGTGGATAAATATCTATATCTTCCGTCATTTTCCATATGAAGGCCGTCATGTAATATTACACAGTGAAGCAAATCAATCAATAAAACTGACAACCATGTTTGCATTACAAGAAAGCTGATCTCCTAACAACCATGTTTGCATTACAAGAAAGCTGATTTCCTAACAACCATGTTTGCATTACAAGAAAGCTGATCTCCTAACAACCATGTTTGCATTACAAGAAAGCTGATTTCCTAACAACCATGTTTGCATTACAAGAAAGCTGATCTCCTAACAACCATGTTTGCATTACAAGAAAGCTGATTTCCTAACAACCATGTTTGCATTACAAGAAAGCTGATCTCCTAACAACCATGTTTGCATTACAAGAAAGCTGATTTCCTAACA
>JAULBS010081864.1:0-18975 GCA_032355785.1 Symmetromphalus regularis | reverse complement strand
AGGTTCGTGTATTTCCGTTTAAAATAAAAATCCATTTCATTTACTCGTACTTGTTTATACATGTAATAGTTTTTTTTTTAAATACAAACAACAAAATTTCTCAATGCGATTTTATATAACACATGAGCATAATATTGTGATACATATATCATATTATGTACTCAGTTTACATTGTTTTATGAACTTTCATCTGAAAATATTTGACAGAGATTGACGTGTTTACTAACTTAGCCTACATGTAGATATGAAATGAAATATAAAATACTTCCATTTCAGATCTATACAGTTAAGTTGTAAATTGTAACACAGTTCTATGATAATGAGCATCTTATTTTTAGTTTATTAATTGCTTGAATAACCGTAAATCTGAGAGTTGGTCAACAAGACTCACTTCAGTATCATAAAGCAGAGCTATCAACACAAGTTCATAAGTTTCAAGGTGTGTGAAGAATTTGGACCACAAGCATAAATACAATTCACGCCAATCAACGGCTAATTACTATTATCGCCACAAAGTCTGGTCTGAGATCTATACTGTGAGGTAAAGTCGGAAAAACGGATCACGGTATTTCCGGTCATTTGTCTAGCTAATCGGTCTTTAACCAATGTATGGTTTGTGCAGGATAATTAACTTACAAATAAAGCTTTTTGCAAAGAAAATCGGGTCGGTATCCGTAATTGACAGGATTCGGTGTATTCAGGATTTTAATACATATACATAATTTCGGGACCCAAAAATAGGGCCGGTTCAGACAGGAATTCAGGAATCGGTTCTGCCAGTTTCCACTGTACTAGGATAGTGAGAAAAGTTCTTTAATACTGAACAAAAGACAGCATATGATTAAAACATAATGTTCCATGTTACATGCAGGCCAGTTGTTGTTGAACAACTTTACGTTTATTTTATGTATTTAAAGACACCCCATCCACCCCCAAACACAAAACATTGGAGATCACATTTATCAAAATATGATGCACTCTGACAGTACTCACAAAGAAGTGGATGATCCTTTTTCAATGAAAAATGGCCGAAATTCAAATGTGGAAACAATATGAATCTTAAAATTCATTCAGCATAAATATTCTTTTGATCCTATTTTATAGGTCATTAACAATGGGGGACAATTTTCAGTCGTGTACTGGTAGAATGGTGAAACGATGTCATGTACATATGTAAATAATGGACATGTATTACTTAAAGCTAAACAAAATAATAATTAAAAATTAGCATAATTTTTTTTAATCAAATTTATTTTTATTGGAGAAACAAAACAGCCCCCTTGAAAATTTCACGCCTCCTTCACAAATAAACCAGTTTTGTTTCTTTGGCTTCAAAATATTTTTGCAATGTTCTCTTATAGATGTATTGTCATGTTGGCCTTTTTGATTTAACATCAATAGGTACATTTATATGTTTGCATGTACATGTAATTGTCTTTTGTTATGCATGAAACATTTATAAAGAGTACAAAGCACATAAATAATTATTTTAATTGATTGACTGTAGAAGATTCTGCCTGTAACAAGTAATGTTCTTTGTTGTTTTTCTGCTGCGTAGTATACAACGCTTTTAACATGGAGAAAGTAGCATTTCTGAGAATCCCTCAATGTTAATTGTTCACTATGACCTGATAATACATTGCTCATCTTTGAGCAGTGTACCATGATTTCTGTCTTAATTTCTGTGATTCAATCATGGGGTCGGCCTTGACATAGAGACATATATTAAGGCATTGCTCATAAAAATGCACTTGAAATGGAAACATATTTTTATGTAATTCAAAATTACAAAAGTGCTATCTTGTTGCAAACCAGCCCTGATGGCTTGGTGGTTAAATTGTCACTGATTGTTGTTAGTTATTGGGATCAAATCTTGATACTGACTCAGCCCAGACTGAATGCCTGGCAAGACTCAATGGGTAGGTGCACTGACCAGTGGTCTACATATGGTTTATCAAAGGCTGTGATATGTACTGTCTTATCTGGGAAAGTGCTCATAAAAGATTCTTTGCTGCTAATCAGAAAGAGTAGCCTATGTGGCAATAGTGGGTATCCTTAAAAAAAAGAGTCGCCAAACAAAATATATCTGACACCTAATAGCTGGTGAATAAACAGTGTACTGGGATGTCGTTAAATAATCCTTTCCTTTCCTTGAAAAACACAGAATGTAGTGCAGGTTGTTCACAAAGAATTATTTTTATATTTGATTTTAATTGGATGTTTTGGGGTGATACATATTTTTAATGATAATCAACAAAAGCTAAAATAGATCATTTAAAGCTAATTTATATTTTATTTAGTTAACTGCTACATACATGTGTATATACACATTTAACATAAGATAAACATTAGGCTACTTAAAGTACTTTATGAAATAAATGAACTCTGGTGTTTACTTCAAAGAAGTGAAAAGTTTGTCCACCTTAATGGGCTTTTGTAGTGTTAATACATGTATATTGAGGTATATTTATTATTTAGTTTACTAAACAAGTAATTAATATTCTCTTAACATCTTTTGTTCTTTTTACACTTAATTACTTAAAAATTAATATTCACTTGAGTCCTTTGGTTTTTTTCACTCTTAATTACTAAACAATTATTCACTTAATGTCTTTTATTGTTTTCACACTAACAACATAATTTTCAACTTATTATTTAGTATGCACATTCACAGACAGACATTTAAAGAACAGTTCTAATTTATTATATTTTATTTACAGGTTTGGAACCTTCAGATCAGTTTACCCCATATGGATCTGAGAGTCCCAATCGAGAACAAAGTCCACACCGGTCTCAACGAGAGCCTCAGTCTGACCACGTAAACACCGAGGGAGTTCCCCAGGAACAGCAGACATCAGATGTATCCCAGCAGCAGCAGACACAGGGTATGACCCAACAGACATCAAGTGTTGCTCAGCAACAGCTGTGGCAGACATCTGCTGAGCCAGTCACTGTAGTGCAGCAATCACAACATCAAGTGACAGAGTCAGGAGATGCAGAGTTTGGCTTTAGTAAGGACCAAGGTCACATACGCACTCACAGTGGTGCTAGTCGGGGTTCTGATCAAGGGGTTGCTCATGCCCGCTCACCAAGTGGAATTAGCGACCCATCCAGTCACTCAGGTAGGATGTCATGTTGGATGGACAAGTGAAAGAATTTTTTTTTCTCATTAATGTTCAATGCATATAACAATTTTCTATATAAATTTAAAAGTAGCTGTTACTGTAAGTCATAAAATGTTAGCAACCTTAAAAGTTAGTGAAATCCCTATCAGTGACATATTGGCGACATAAAAATTATGCATGCAAGTTGATAAAAATTAAAATGACTGATAAACATTGCTTCACAAAACTTGTATTTGATTATGTTTGTGTACAGCAAGATTTTAAAAGTAAAATAATATTATGCCAAGGGCAAGGTCAAGGATGGTAGGCCTATAATATAATATACGTCAGGAATTATTTATTTATTGTTCTGATACTAGTATCCAAGTAAACTGTATCACCTACGCTGTTGATTAAGGCATGTCGGTAATAAATATTAGTATTTATGCATGTTTTGAGATATCAATTTCGTTTTAATTAAACAAATTAAGTCTGGCTATTATTAGCCTGGAACATGTCAAATAACTTGATAGCGTAATCTGCTATAAAAACGCAGTCCCAAGATTTCTATTTCTGGCAAGATGTCGTAATATCCCAAAAGAGTGCCGAATGGCTTCTCTGTAGAGATTTTTTTTCCCAGTCCAAACAAATAAAACTTTGCTTTCTTTTATTGTTAAAAATACAATTATTATAAGTAATTACATTTATCCATTGTTACCTATTACATTGAAGCTAATGATTATTTTACTTTAGGTTGTCAGTTTTTAGTCTTACTCCGACCGAGTCAATCACCCGCAAATTCTGAGAAATCGGTAATCACATGTGGCAAAGTTGTAAATAAACTCGTATCAATATATTATGCTCGCTAACATTTCCTGATTTACAGTTTTGGAGTATAATATGTTGGATACACAGGAAAATAAGAATGTCTATTTTGAAACATTAAATTTAAAATATACATGACAAGTTTTTATTTTAAATGAAGTTGTTTTTGGGTTTTTTTTTTCTAGTGTCATATCATTATTTATTGATGATGAGGTACTACATGTTTCAAGATATATGAGAGGCATATTTAATGCAAAGGATATTTTACTGAATATTTTCTTATAGAAATGTCATGCAAACAACTGTAATTGAAAGAGGTTATTGTTGAAATCAGAAAAACATGGAATAAAATGCATTTGAAGCAAAAAAAAATTCTTCATGTTTATTATAAAAAGAACATTGCATATGAAAATACTTTTGTGTTTTATTGAAGAAATGCAGAATAACAAAAGAATAGTTGCAGGCAAAAAAAATTCATATGCAATGCTGTGTTGTTCCAATAAATACCAAATTTTTTTCTTTATTTTTTTTTTCTTCAAATACATTTTGTTCCATTTTTCCCCTTTATTTTTACAAAATCCTCTTTCATTTAAACTTGTTAAAATACATTACTTGTTTGGATGCTTAATATTTGATATGACATCTCAGTAAGAAAATATTCAGTGAAATAATTTTAGCTTCAGAGACATACATGTAAATAATACAATGAATACATTGTATTATTTAGTTCTCTGAAGCTAAAACTATTTTAACTTTCAGTTTCAGATGAAGAATTAGAAGCTGGAGCTCAGATGTCTATGGAGGGAAGAACAGAAACACAAGATGTTGGCCAGTTCAAAGGTATTCATTTCTGTGCTTGGTTATTCTTAATGAAATTGGAGATAGTCTTCTCTTAATTTTTTTTTCTTCTTTTGCATTCTCAAAAACACCTGGGATGATTAGTCGTTTCCAATTTAATATTTATGTAATTTTGTAGTCTAAAAATATAATAATATTTTAGGCCTAAAGCTAAAAAAAAAACAAGTTCTCTTATTTTGTTTACTATAACATGCACTTTGTAGAATAAAAGAACCAGAAAAACCCCTCTTGCAACAAAATATATTTCATGTTATAATCTAAGGGATATTTCAACTAACTTAATACAGCATATACTTGAAAAGTAAAAAACATAATTGCTTTTGTTTTTGTAGATGAGGAGGATGAGGAAGATGGACCAAGTTACCGTCAGAAGTCAACAGAGTCTGGTTCTCGCCCAATGTCAGAGCCAGTCATGTATGGAGAAGATACCCACCAAGAGAAAGAGAAACGCAAAAGTCATGGTGTCTTTGGCTTTCTCAAGAAGAAAAAGGATAAGGACCATAAAGAACATAAGGACCACAAGTCACATAAGGAGCATAAAAAAGACAGAGTGTAGATTGTTTAATTGATGTTGACTTTCAAAAACGTATAGAATTGTTATCAGATATTGACTTGAAAAATATTAAACTATGACAATTGAATATTCAGAAAATGTATTCAGAGTTGTTAAGGGAAAGAAACAAAGTCCATGAAAATACTTGTTGGTGCTGTCTGAATTGTGAATTTACTGAATAGCGATGATGTTTCATTCCACGTATTTTGTTATATTAGTAATAAGTGCTATTTTACTGTATAGAGAAAGGCAGCTAGACAGAGTTTGTCAAAATACTTGTAGGTTGTGCCGAATCATGTGTGTTTGTTGTGAGTCAGTTCTTTTCCATCCATGATGAATGTTCACAAAGAACTTAGAACAACCATCCAAAAGGTCAGGAATAGGAATTAGTACAGTAATATATGTATGTGGGTCACAGTTAAAAGGTACATTTTTATACCCATGTATATATAAAGGACTTTTTTTAGCAGCTTGCAACCCTAGAATTACCTAGAATTAACCTATTAAGTTAATACCTTGTAATTCTAGTGTGAAGGACTGAGGTACCCTTGAATACAATTTGTATTGTTAGAAGTAACACTAGCTTGGATATTTTTATCAGTACTGTAGTTTTGACCTCTCAGAATTGAAAATTTGCATGATCCATTTATTTGTTGCACCAAAAAAAAACATTAAATAAATAAATCGGTACTTGTTTCATTTTGCATAACCCATTACAAAATATGCTGTTATGTGAACAGTGACAGTAGTTTATAATAAATAAAAAACGGGATACACAAAACAAGAACAGAGGTCTTTAATTGACTGTACAGTAAATCAGTAATGCACTTTAACTACATAGTTCTATACTTAATTACATAGTGGTACATATTCACTACATAATAATTAATATTAACTATACTGTATAAGATGGGAACTTAAAATTACACCAGGTTTATGATAATTTTGACACAATGAATTCACATTTAAAGAGTTAGTACAAGTATTACCAAATGGATGAAGTTTTGCAGACACATAATTATGTCTGGTGATCTACATATATTTTAGCTTCATATTAAATATAGTAGTTAATATAGTAGTATGAACCCAGTAGTATTATATGCTTTAGCTTAAATTATGAAATCTATTTAATAACTTTTTCAGTTTTTTAAAATGGTGATGCCTGTAGAAGTGTACTTTATAATTTGATGCTCATGTAATAAGTCACATACATTTTTTCTCACCTTGTAGAGAAATTACCAATACAACTGAGATGTATGAGGAAGCATTTGTGTTTTGCCCAGTCATAAAAATCATTTTAAGCATTAAATGTGTATTGATTCTTGTGTGTTCATACTCATTCATTTCCAGTCTGATATGAATATAGGACCTGACCAGATCTGACATGTTGTAGGATAACTGCAGAATATTTTTGAGTGTTATTAGACAAACTGTATTGTTCTAGCACTATCTTGTATGGTGGTGTGTGGCTAACGAACAAATGTTTTTACAACAACCATTAAGAGCTTAAGAACATATCTAAATATTGTTTACATGTGTATCTTATATCTTTACTTCATTTTGTGTAACTCAAAGTTTGTTGGAATTGAAAATGCGGTCTTTTGATTTTGTTAAAAGCATCTGTATGAGTGATTTATTTGTTTTCTACCACATACTGATAGCAATAAATATTTACAATGTTTCAAAGTCATGTAAAATATGTATTGCATCGAAACCCCTCTCAACTGTAATTTGTCTCCAGATATAATTGTTGAAATTTGTTATAGTTTATGAATATATTTGTTGTAGCTGTGTAAATGTATTATCACAGATATATAGATATATATGTTATGTATTCAAAATTCTAATGAGCTGTTACCAAACCATGACCACTTTATATAGAGGACAAATAGTATCCTTTCTTTCATTGTGCATCAGTGATGTCTTCTATCTTTTCTTTCAATGTGGACCAATTTTTTTTTTTATTGGGAACCAATAGGGTCTTTTCTCTTATTGTAGGCCACTGGTTTCTTTTTTCTTTATCTGATGGTTATCTTGTATTTCTCTGTAGAAACTGTACAAATACTAATTTACAGCCATTTTATCCACCCATCAGTCAGTTCTTGGCACATAACATCTCAAGTATTAGCAAATACTCAGTCTTTGAAACATGGATTTTGTGTACAAAGAGACTAACCATTTACTTGTACCTTTGAAGGGTAGTATAGTATAATTTTATTATAAATAGTTCACAAACTCAACTACCATTTTAAAAAAGGAAAGTAGATTAACATTCTATTTTATTTCTAAATAACAAAACATCAAAATTCATCATCATCAGTAGGATTTGTAAGAACATTTCAAACTTTTGTTCACATTTGATTTCAGTTATTTTTCAATCACTGTTCACTTCTTCCGTGCTTTAAATGGAATTAGGTACAGTTTTGTAGTCCAAAATTAACGAAATATGAAATAATATTTAAATGAGTCCACTTAAACCACAAACACATAATCTTCTTATTTACTTTATTTTCACTGGTGACTGCCCAGTTTCAATATTGTATTTATTGTGACTGCATAGAAGTGTTTGAAATAACCTGTCATTTGTTAATATATTCATATACATATATGTTAAATTTATTCTTTGCATAATTGATATCATAAATCACCACAGATACCTTGAACTGTGCCCAGTTTATTTAAGGAGTATCCATTGGACAGTTTTTATTGTGATATGGAATACTATTAGAATTTTGTTACAATTTTACGGCTTAACTGGGACCTTCATCATTATTGTGCTCTTATGTTCTTCTGATTTTGGTCTCTGTTTAAAGGAAAACCACCTGTGTGTTATTTTTTTTAAATATTGGTTTTTTGAGACAATTTAGTTTTTACAGATATTTTATTTTTATCTAACATTTGGTTTGTTCTTGGATTTAAGTTATTTTTCTTTCTATTTGATCATGCCAAAATTGTCACGATCACATATCTAATGTTTAATAAAATGTTAGTTTCAGCATGGAATATATATTATGTCAACTTATTAAAACTCCAAAATTAATTCAAGCAAGAATTTAATGAGAAAAATGTGAAGACTACCTCATTAATTTTACCCACAGTGCTAACAAATAACCAAGTAAGAAGCATTAATAAAATACACATCTTTGGTTACCCATGAAGTATTAAATTTCATCATTTATAGTATAGCCATTCAGAATGGTTTGCAATGAAGAAATATTTGGGAAAAATAAGACATTTATATGTGTAAATAAAAAATAAACAACATTGTTTTTTTCTTGTGCATGAACTAAAAATGCCATCTTTTTATATTGATTGTTTCAAGGGACAATATTTTAAAATTGGTGGTAACTGAAAAGTTGGTTTGTCTGATATTTACTTAACCAATTTGTGTGGTTACTGTAATTATTCAGGCAGATGACATTGTTACTTCTTTTGCAACAATAACATTCTAGTACAGTTTGCAACTTGTAATTTTAAAATGTTGTGATTCATAACTTAGCAGATTGGAGATTTCTTTATATTCAAAGTTGTCTAACCAACACAAATAAAATGACAATCCACATGAAATACTGTGCCATGTTTTAAAAAGTTTTTTTTTTTTCTGTCAGATTAAAAGAAAAAATGCTCATAAATATTTAGCTTACATTTTTATTTGTTCAGTGGTTAGGTGATGCATAAAAGAAAACAATTTATCAAATATTTAGCTTGTAATTTAATGTTTGCTTGACCTATAGAAACACAAATATGTGTAACACTGTCCTGGTGTCATTATGATATATATTTAGCTGTCTGTGAAGTGCAGTAATTTTGTTCACTAATTTGCCTCATAGAGATCACGTCACCACCGTCCAGTGAGAATCATTCCAGATCCTTCCATCATTGATTACTGTTCTTCCAATCTCATTTCCTTCACTGTGCTTTTATATTTAAATGTTGTTCATTGTTGTACAATGTATTATCATGATACAGCTCACATGATTTTGGCACCTTTGTATGAAATAGAGATTTCCATTCCCTTGCCAATCATGTTCTAATATTAACTTCTTTTAAATACACATTAAATACAGTAAATGGTTAGATGATGGTATGTAATGTCAGTTTGACATGATTTTAAATTATACCTGATAAGAAGAATTGCATCGTTTATTCAGAATAAAGATCAATGGGATTACATTTTTCTGTAAGATACTCAGATATTCTAATAATTTTTCCATTCAGATTTTTTTACAGTTTGTAAACATTAAAGAGAATTTGTTTAGTTAATGTCTAATACTGTCCTTGAAATGTCTTCAATGTTTTAACAACATTGTTTTATAAACAAGTTCAATTGAAAATGTGTTCAAATCAATTGTTTTTAAAAATCTTTTTGACCAACTACAGAAGTTTTTTTATTTGCATAAAAATAAATGTCTTTGCTGATTATTACATCTTTGTTTAATTTACTGGGTTTTTTTTTTTGTTTTTATAAATTAAAAAATTAATTCCTACTGATAGTTGGCTGTTTTTTCTCTACTAATATACCTTTTTGTAAAAAAACAAATCTATTACCTATGTGTAAAGAAAAGTTTATGCATTATGGTATTGTAATTGCACATTATGGCAATTTTACTAGAGTTCTTAATCATACTAACAATGTTATATTTGGCAAACAATGGTGCTAGCTTTTCCCAATAATTTGCTTTTCTTTAAAAGAACTTAACCAACTTTTTTTATTAACACATTTTTATGAAAAGAGCTAATACGACTTGATATGTTTTTGTTCTATCATGTTTAACTCTTTTTATTCATTACTTAATCAGTCTGTTAATGATACAATAGATGTCTTCAGGACTCGGGGGAAATGTTCTAAATATGACCAGTTTCACCAAAAACCTTTTTCTGTTAAAGTACAATATATTAACAAATTGTATGGACAGGGATTTTTTTCCCCAGTGTATTTCTGTAAAAAGAAAATCATAACTGCAAATTGTTATTAGTGGCTGCAGACCTTACATTATATTACAATGTATTTCCTTATTTCATTCCATCAGTATATCAAAAATGTTCTCCCATCTTTACATTGGTTATGTGCCTTTAACACTCACTACCATCTATCCATATGCTCTTAATTTATTCTTGTCGTTTTGTATAAATATTATTGTAGAAACATTGTTGGCAAAATGTAATTTTTTTGCTCCAAAACCATGCTGCTTTTGAATTGATAATATTTTTGCTGTGCATATTGATCAATTTGCATTTGGTTGTATAGAGTTATACCTCATTCATTTAATACATATTTTTTGCCACAGCTTCTTTCATTGTTGCCATGTCTGCATTGCTGTTCTTGCAGGTATTGGTTTTATACATTAATTTTATTCTCCATAATGTATTATAACCCATTTCGGTAACTGATGTAATATGGAATCATTATGATAAATAATACTATTTTAGAAGAAGAAAAATTGTGTTAAGGTATAAAATCTGTGGAGGTTGTTAAAAAGTAACAATTTAATTTAAAGCATTGTTTATCAATTGTGAAAAAGGTGGGGTTTTACTGATAAAGGTGTAGAATAACAACTCATTGTTTGTACTAGGCATACTAAACGTTAGTATGGTATTAGCTAAGTGAAGGTATAAAATGAATTGGTAAAATTTGGTAATGTTGTTAATACTATCAATATTTAATACAACAGCAATGCTAACCATACTGAATGATACAAACATTAAACAAAGATCAGTAACATGCATTGTGTAGTGGTTAGAATTTAAGAATAACTAAATAATATTAAAACTAAACTTTGTTTCAGTTGTTAGCAGACATGGCAACAAATCTATTTTTATTGTGACAACAGCTGATAGAACAAGGGACCAAATGTGAAATGTAAACATAATATACTGTGGGCTTGTCATCAAAATGTGTATTTTTATACGGATCATGACATGTTTGTCTCTAATAGCACACTGACTTGTTATAGGAAATATAAATAAAACTATTTAAATATATAATGCATATACACGTTTTCAAGTGTTGTTGTTTTTTCCTGGTTGTTTTCCTTAACACATCTACATTCAGTTCTAAATTCAGCGATCTGGCTCATATTATACAATTACCAGTACAATATATATTTGACATAAAAATATATAGTGGTGCAATGATGCAAACCCATATTGTGATATTTTGCAATATATAAAATCTTTATTGTAATATTGTTGGGAGAATTTATTATTTATGTAAGGCACTGAATGCATCAGTTTCTTTCTCAGTCCAAATCCTGTTATTCCTTTGTATGAGTCAACCAAAAGTTGAACAAAAATATTTCTTTTGAGATGTTTTGTGTGTGAATAATTCAATTACATGCACAAAACAAAACAAATTATAATGAAAGTAGTTTTATTTAACGACATCTCTAGAACACTGATTTTTATCTTATTGGCTATTGGAACTCAATCATATGGTTATTCTGACATGTTTAGAGGAAAACTACTGCTGCCACATAGGCTACTCTTTCCAATAAGCAGCAAGAGGTCTTTTATATGCACTGTCCCACAGACAGGACAGCACATACCATGGTCTTTGATGAACCAGTTGTGGACCAGTGGCTGGAACAAAAGATAAATTATAATCAAAGTAATATATTACTGGAAAAATGCTAACTACATCTTGGAAAATACTCAGAAATCGTTAAAACAGGAATATGTGGTCAGGCCAGATGAGAAATCTTGGCCTCCATTTCAAAGTACTCATTGATTAATTTTGTAATTAGTTCTAAATACCAGGGGTGTAGGCCCCACAAAAAATCGTAGGCTCTGGCCAACTTGACCCCCATCCGGGCCTGTATTTGGAACTCCAAATAATATTTATGTTGAAATATGAAGTATAAAATCTAATTTTTAAAAACATTGTGTTAAAGCAATCTACTAGAACACTTTTACTATACCTTATTGCTCCTGAAGAAGAACCTTCATACTCTGGTTGCACTCCTTAATAATTTGAATGTGTAACAGTATACTTTTCATTTTTGTAACTTTGATATTGTACCTTTAAGTTTGATTTGGACTTTGGTTGATCAAAGGAGTAAAGCTGACAGTGTAAGTAAGGGCATTGAAAAGTGAGGTGAGCTGGATGTAGCTCAAATGGTAGCATGTCTGCCAGTGAAGTGGTTGGATCGATCCTTCTCATTGGACCCATTTGCAGTTTGGGCTATTTTCCATTCCAACAAGTGGTCCACAACTGGTTCAAAGTTTGTGGTATGTGCTGTCCTGTCTGTAGGACAGTGTATATAAAAGATCCCTTATCAGAAAGAGTAGCCTATGACAAACTTTAAACCTTGTCTGGAATTTCCACAAATTAGTTTTATTGCCCTGCATTGGTCATGGCATGCAGTTCTCCCTTCCAGCATCCAGTGATGGACCAACAACAAAGTCACTGGTGGACCACCACTTTCCCATCCAGAACATGTTAAATAGAATCCCCTCATCCAAGGCAGCATACAAATGTGTTTTACTGTGGCAGAAAATTGAGAGAGAAAACATGCAAATACATTAAAAAACACAACTATTATCCAATTGTTTTATTACTGTTGTATTTAGGTGCCATTTATAAGAGTTGCTCCTGACATTAATAGTCGCCTGGTGTTTGTGTGGACTGTCTCTTTGACCGTTTGATAAAATGTCCACTCTTGTCATCTCGGGATGCATCTTCCACTGGTATTATTGTGGCATTCATAGCCAAATAGACGCCTACTGAGGTGATCGTTTGTAGTGCACCAAGGGCGAATCCCAGGTTAAAATCTGCATCAGAATGTTTGAATGTTTCTGGAAGGAACGATCCTGTTATAACGATGATTTTGTCAGTATTAGTTTGGGCAAGATACTCGGCCGTCTGTATCATGGTATCAGTGCCATGAGTCAAGAGAATGCGTTGATTGGTGTATTGGTTGCATGCCTTGGAAATTGCTAATCTGAAACACGAATTTTAAATTATGATGATTCTACACACATAGGCCAGTCTTTAGTGACCATCTTAAAAATGATTGTCAAGAAAAATTATTTTGACTTGGGTGCAGGTTAGGATTTATATCATCTTCATTTTGTCTTTCTCATTTTAAGTCAGTTTACCATAAAACAACACCCAATAGCCAATTTCTATATTTGACTGCGTTTATGTTAAACACATAACAAATATTCTGTTCTATTTTAATAATAAAACTGGGATTTCAATGAAAATAATTAAGGGATTTCAGAAAATATAACTGGACAGTTTACACTTGATATGCAGCGCCTGTGCACGCTTGCTGTATTCCCTCTGTCAATATCGTGGTTAAGAATCAACCAGACAGTCCATAAGAAACTGAACGTGAATAGAAATACTCTAGTCCAAGCATTCAGACATTTCACGAGGTCTAAGTGCTTGGACTAGAAATACCCTAAATAATTCTATATGTAGCCTAATAATATTATGTCTACATTTCTCATAAAAGAGGAAAGTTAAAATTTGAAATACACTAATGTTTACATAGACAACATATCAAGTGTTCTCAACTCATCAAATAATGACACGTTTTATAAAGCATAAGTAGTGAGACAATCAATTTACGGTTATCCTGCTACCTAACATAAAGGTCAAGGCTACGTTATATTTATAAGAAATGCCTAAGAAAATAAACGCTGATAAACCTTTTTTAAATGAAACTTTTATATACGTTTGCAAGTGCCTTGCATATATACTTTATAATAAAGGAAATGTTCATTATACCTGGCAGATTGTATGACGAGTTGTCCGTCCGTATGTATGTTCCGAGTTGCTTCTCGCGTTAAATATGTTAATTCTTTGACCATGAGACAGGTTTTTTAGCATTTATTATGTTAATGTTAACGTATCTACATAATTTATTTACCTGTCTGAATCTTTGATATCTAAACTGTCTTTCCGACACACTGTTTGAAAATCGTACCCTGCGGAATCGGAACACAATCGTTTTACGACTCTCTCTGCTGCTGAATCACAGATCTCAAACGCATAACCACCTCTTCGTTTAGGATAATCTTTATCGTACCTGAAAAAAATTTAAAATCTTTACCTGTAAAATAAAATTTCAGTTAATTTTAGTGTCGTATGAGTTTAAATGGGATAACATTAACTTTTTAATAAGCCATATTCAGACCAAAACGATTTTGACCATATGCGGGCTTTTTTAAATTATAAAGTATAGTACAACTTGTGGTGAGTATGCGTTTAACTTTGTTGAACCCTTTGTATCATTGCAGATCGACCGCGGTGGCACATTGATTAATGTGTCGGATTCACAACTGGTAGGTACTGGGATCAAATCTCTTCTAAGCATGGGATTATTATTATTATTTTATCTCGATACTGATTCCAACCCAGCATGTGCTTCGCATGGCTAAGTGGGTAGATGTACACCACTTACACTGACAAGTGGTCCACAATTGGCCATGGTATGTGATGTCTTGCCTGTGGATTCCTCACTGCTAATCGGAAAGCGTAGTCCATGTGGCGGAGCGATTTTCCTCTAAAGACTAGAGTCGCAAAACTATGGCTAATGCCTAATAGCCGCTGAATAAACAATATCGTTGAACAACCAATCCTTTCCTTGTGTTATTACTATTTTCACGTTGATTCTAGTACAACATATAATGAATGGTATTCTCAGAAGTGAATAAGTAATAATGTTTAAACATAACCGAAATTGGGGTTATCCAAATAGCCTGTCTTTATTATTTTGCAGATATGTAGATTTGAACTTGCATAATTTACATAAAGAGCAGCCACCAAACTGTCCATATTTCCTTGCACTGGCAGTACATGCATATATCCACTGCAGGCTGGTAGGAATGGGGGGAGGGGGCATGTGCCCTTCACTTGTGAGCCCTATTATTATTTTTAACACGTTAACCAAAATCTGATATAAAGTTTGAACCCAATCCGACAGTGCTCCCACCCCACCGCCTCCCTCCCATCACACATACACACTCCCAAAGTTGTTCCTACGGGCCTGCACTGTACGCAGGGACGGATTTACATCTTGAGGGGCTAGGGCACTTCACGTTCGGGTGGCTCCTCAACATATAAGTTAAATAACATGACAAATAAAAAATGAGTTAAAATGAATGAATAGAACTAATTTTATAATAATTACATTTTTTAATGATGAAGTCCTTATTCTGGAGGGACCCTCTGGCGGGGGGGGGGCGTCTAATTGCCCCCTTATAAATCCGCCCCTGACTGTACTGACAATCTAGTACTGTCACTGTTAACCTGTAAACCAAATCAAGTTTGTTGTTTGCACTTCTGGGTTGTAATGTTAAATTGATATAGTTAGTAATACAAGACATAGTTAACTACTGAATTTTTGAAATACCTCCTGACTGAATCACTAAAATTCTGGAGTCATCCATGGTGTAAAACATTTTTGTCTGGACTTTTTAATGCATTACGGGAGTCTTTAATGGACCTTGAACTTTGGTAATTATGTGGGTGATACTGGGTAACTGCTGATAGGTAGGAGTTCGACCAGAGTGTACACTGGATATATGTGCCCACACTCATACTCAGGGCCGGATTTAGACATTTAGCTCAATCATATATATATATTATATCTCATTTAGCTAAATCGTATTTAGCCCCTCTCATGTATAATCATATTGTATCGTATTTAGCCGCGCTCATGTATAGATGAGCTCCGACCAGTCCAGCTCGCAGTCCGGCTCTACACAGATAATAATATGATTATACATGAGAAGGACTAAATACGATTTAGCTAAATGGGATATAATATATATGATTTAGTTAAATACGATATAATATATATGATTTAGCTAAATGTCATTTAATATATGTTGAAGATATTTAATATATATTACAAATATTTAATAAATATTGCAGACATTTAATTTTAAAAAATATTTATTTAATAAATATTGTAGATATTTAATAAATACATATATAAATTAAATGTGCAGAAACATGGGTTAAAATAGCTTAAATTATAGTTTTTACACTTGGCTCCCCATACGGAAACAATTAAAACATTAACCTTCAGAAAAATATATGTTATGTCTACCTACCTACCCTACTTTTCATTATCCATGTGACCCGAACCAAGGGTGTTGTTTTGTTTGGCCTAAAATAAAGTTGGTCTGGTTTTTTAAGTGCATTCTTTTCTTTGATAATCGCAAGCTATCGATTATTCCTAAAGCAAGAACTATGTATTCTCAAATTTCGTAATTTACTTTTCCGTGGAGTTTGGTTCAGTTTCTTTTTTTTAAATTAGATAATACATTACAATGGTTTGACATCCACGTCATTAAAATATAATGATGTATTCAATTATTAATTTATATTGATTACAATGGGGATATTTGAGTACGTGTAAGTCTAGGATTTTTTAAATTAAAACTGACATTTGAAAGAAAATCAGCATGCATCGATCATATATATATATATGCAATGATCGATGCTATATATTCTATATATATATATAGAAAAGGAACGGAAAGGATTGGTTGTTTAACGACACCCTAGCACATTTTTATTCAGTGACCTTTAGGTGTCACACGTGGTGATCCGCGATTCGTGGTCTTCATAGGAAACCCTCTATCACCACATATGATACTATTTACGATACGTAGCAAGGGGTCTTTTATATGTGCTTTCTCGTGGATAGTTAGTAAACAGTTTTAAACACTATGGCATATGTCCCTGGGCCAAAGCGAATCTCCATGCACACACACTCTATAATCCTTCTTGAATGGTACGATGTTGTTCCATCTGTTAAAAGATAACTATTTTGTAGCAAATTAATCAGCATTTAATCTTCCTTTTTTGTGGTGGGGATGAGGGAGTAGGTATATACCAATGACTAAGTCTGTCACTAAAGTTATGATTTTGGTCAATTATAAGATAAATATTTATTAATTGCCTTTTACTTAATTAATCTAGACCACAAATAGTACACATGAATAGAATGGAATATAAAACAATATGATAGCATTTAAAGTTATGTGTTGACTTGCTTATAATAATAGTTGTCATTTTTATGTTAAAAATGTTACGTGTTGTTTTCTTGATTTAATAAGATGACCAAATATCTTTAAGCATAACTCATCCAATTTGTAAAATATCACTATATGTGACATACCTTACAAATAAGCAGCATATAAGCCATCTGTTAAAACATATATATTGACAAAATTGGCAAAAATATTATCACTTATGTATCTACTCACAAAATGAAAAATACAATAAATAGTATTATAAAGATTTATAAATACATGTTTACTTAATTAATCTACACCAAACTTGATATACATAACCACAATGGAATACGAAGCAATATAATTGTATATAAAGTTACATACTTACTTGCAAATTAATGTTCCATTTTCGTTTCCGATTTAATAAGGTGAGTGTCTATATGTACCTATAACTCTGTTATCTTTTAAAATATGCCTATATATGACATATCACACAAAAGACCTGCATATTAGTCATCTCTTAAAAAAGATCAGAGTAAAATCGTCACGACGATAGCAGAGATATAAACATTTATTTATCCCTATCACAAATATAAATATGTTTTTATTGTTGGGGTAGGGATAAATAAATGACTATATCTCTGCTATCGTTTTGACGATTTTATTAAGATCTTTTTTTAAAAGTTGACTAATATAGATTTGTTTAGTCTGATATGTCATATATAGGCATAGTTTAAGAGATAGCTGAATTATAGGTAAATATAGACACTCACCTTGTTAAATCGGAAAAGAAAATGGAACATTGTTTTACATAAAAATGACAATTGTTATTATTTTGCAAGTCAGCAACTAACTTTAAAAGCAATCATATTTCATTATATTACATTCTAACTATGTGTATAATTAATGGTGTAGATTAATTAAGTAAATGTTGATTTATAAATCTTTATTGCACACGTTAGAATTTTTATTTTTGGGGTAGGGCTAAATAAATGACAATATCTCTGCTGTTGTAGTGACGATTTTACTCAGATCTTTTTTGAAAGATGACTAATATGCAGGTCTTTAGTGCGATATGTCATATAAAGGCATATTTTTAAAAGTAGTCTAGTTATAGGTAAATATAGACACTCAGTTTATTAAATCGGAAAAGAAAATGGAACATTGTTTTGCTTAAAAATGACAAGTATTATTCATTTGTAAGATTTATTAAGTAAAAATGTATAAATAATCTTTATAGTACAATTTATTTTATTTTTCATTTTGGGGGTAGAGATATATAAATGGCCACTATTGTCAATATTTTGATCAAATATGTTTTAACTGATGGTTAATATGCTGCATATTGGTAAGGTATATCATATGTAGTGATATTTTAAAAATTGGTTGAGTTATAGGTAGAGATAGTCAGTCACCTTATTAAATCATGAAACATTTTTAACATAAAAATGACGAATCCAGGACATAATCCCCTCGGACATAATCCCCTCAGGACATAATCCCCTCGGACAAAATCCCCTCAAGACAAAATCCCCTCAGGACATAATCCCCTCACATGAAGAATATATATTTTATTCCCCCACCCCCATTAATAAATTAAGTGCTTTAATTATTAAAATACTTTTTAATACTACACAATATATAAAAAAAAATTATTAT
>JAULBS010081853.1:0-18977 GCA_032355785.1 Symmetromphalus regularis | reverse complement strand
TTTCGTATATAGAGAATTTAAAAATACTATTTTCATGTTAATATACTGTAAAATAAACAAATATATTTATTTAAAAATGGCTTCCTCTTTACAATTTTACTCTGGTTTTACCCATTTTCTTCTGAAAAGAATGAGAGAGAAAGTCTCTTTTATATAGGGTGGGGGCAGATAGGGAAATCCCACCCTCAGGGTCACAAAATCTGGTAAAAACCCTTGGTAAGCCTCGGGTTTTCACCTGATTTAGTGCCCCTGGGGTAGGATTTCCCTATCCTCCCCCACCCAATATAAAAGAGTCTTATATTCTTATACTGACAATGTATTAGAATTACCATATTTTGTTTCCTATGTCAATTAAAAGTTTCTTGGGTTTCATTATATATATATTTATTCCTTTTCTTTGATATACATTAATTTAATATACTCTCAAGTTCATATTAATACCTTTTAGAGTTGAATTTACAAAGCCTGCTTTTGTTAAACATGGGTGTTTACAAGTTTAAATTTATATATACACTATGGCCCTATAAAAATATGATTCTTGAGTTCCATAAAATGTCATCACTAAAAGTGAGGGATTAAAAACAATCAGCCTTCAACCTGATCCAATATTGACCCAGGATCCAAAAACATCCCTATTTTTAACCTATTTAACCTTGGGTTTTTTGCATGTTTACCTCCTAGCAAGTAAATTATCTTTAAATTAAAGAATTCTGCAAATAAATCATTGTTGTTACAGTAGAAAATTAGTTAAGTATAGGTTTTTAATAAACAAAACAAAGCAACAACAGTTTATTTCTTTTTAAAAATGTGATTGAGCATTCCTTGCTTTCTAGCAGTTTGTTTAATTTTGATCTAAAAAAAAGTAGAAAAGAAAACACAAAATTAACTCACTAAAAAACCTTTTAATTCCTCAGAAAGAACAAAAAAAGAGGATCCAATGACTCATCACATTATATCCGAATTTATGTTACATTAAGGCACCTAAAATTGGGTTTTAATATATATAGTTACATGCATGTAAGGTAAAATAGTCTTTGTGAATTTGCCCTTAAAATGTTTAACTATAAAATTAAATATTAGTAAGTAATACTGTTTTATTGTTTCTTGGTTTCAAGTGTTTGAGTTTGATTTAAAGTTTAATCAAGGAAGTTAAGTTTAATTTTGCACTGCATTCTTTAATCTTTCACATCCTTGTAATTATAGCCATGTGCATCACTTCCATCATACAGCATACTCCCTTGAGTACCCTTATGAGTGGGGAAAATAAGGTAGAGCTGTAAATATAAGGCCCTCTGGGGATTACCGCCATTGTTCAGAATACAAATTAAAAAGGGTAACTTCTGCTCATTATGACACATGTCCAGTTCATGCACATGTCAAGTCATTGTGATGCATATTTCAATAGTTGCTATGATTACTGGTGGAATCCTGAGTGAACAATCAGAACCAGGTGCATTTTAGTTGGCCAGAAGGTTCTCCCATTTCATTAGCTTTATGCCATCTTTATCTTGAAAGCCATTCTGTATTGAAAAGCATGCCATTTGAAAGGCTTGCTACCCACTTCAGTTCATTACCCAAACAAAAGGCAATCATGTGAGATGTGACCTAAAATGGTCATTCTAGCTTATTGCTTAATATTTCATTTCACAGCATGCAATACAAATAAACCAGTTTGACAGACTTGGCTTAATAACCTTACCAATGACAATATAGTTTGGTTTAACTTGAACTACTTGGTTCTAAGTGAATTTTAGATTATCATGGCATTGATTGCAAATGTGGCAAGGAACCTTGAAAATATTACAACTTCAGCTTCTTTAGGAAAATGATGTTTATGTGGGATCTTGGCCATATGTTGTTTGCATTACCATCAACTGTGAACCTAAAATAATTTTAATACTAAATTTGCAGTCACAATAGCATCTTTTAAATCTTATTGCTTCTGTTAAGCACACAAACTGAATTTACATAGTTTTCATCAGATTCAGATTTATTGCATCAGACAGGTAGAACATTCGTTTTATGACCACAATACTCCAGAAAGTGGGTGGACTGGTACCACCATATGTGAAATGCTAAATTGTTCATGTGACTGCAATCAAGCTTCCTATTGGTTGCCATGTATACACCAGTTCTTAGGTTGACTGGGTATGCACCATATTAGCCATCAAGCACTGGTGGACATCTTAAAATATTGTACAGCCTTGTGTTGCCTAACAAGCTTGATTTGTTTTATAAACTGTCAGAATTTGCAGCACACTTGACAAGTTTTAAAACATCTGATGGAAGAATCTGATGTATTTCTTATTTTAATTCCCAATTTGAAAATTGAACAAGAGGTTCATCTTAATGTTTGGATTTATTTGTAGTTAGGTTTTTAAAAAATATTTTTATCTGACCAAATCAGATGCTAGAATTTAAATACAGTACAGTTATCTTCAATTTTTTAAATGAAAATGTTAACATATTTGTATGAATGGCTAATGTCTTATAACTAGCCAATTCTTCCACTGTCATTACCCTGGCCTCTATTCCCTATCTTGCATACTTAAAAAAATATTATTTCCATCATTCAGCTGTAAATATTTTTGCTCAGTCATTTTCAATATTGCGATAGATTCATCGCACTAACAAGAACAAAATTAGAAAAAACACAATTACTGACTTGGTCAATCTCTCACTTATTTGTACAGGTAAAATCAATGTCTTTTGTTTGATTGATTTCCTTTACAGCCCACTCAATTGCAACACTAAGTGACGGATTGGGCCTTTTATCTTCACACCAACTTTTATTTTTCATCGATGACATTATTTCCACTAGTTTGTCCTATAAGTTCTTTCCAATTTGATCCCATTGATTTATCATTTTGTGCTTATCTACACTATGTTTGTTATAAAAGCATCACCTAGTGAAAGATTATCTTTGAAATTAAACACTTTGTAATATAGAGAATTTCACTTGACTGGCTGATGGCTAAGTGTCAATCAAACACAAATTGGTTTTGTGTTAATCAATTGATGTCATTTTTCCAGTGCATGAGCACCGTACTATTCTGACACATAGTACAGTCGAGGGGAAGACTTCTGTATTTCTCTCAACTATAATTAATCAACGATATAAACCCCAACCCTAATCCTAAACCTGACTCTGACTTTGACTCAGACTTTAATCACCTTACTATATCATTATTTTAAACATAAATGTTATTTTATTACCCTGACATATTTTACTATACAGACGGGAAAAATTTGGAAAAGTTTACTGTGTATACAAAAGAGACTTAGTGGTAGGACATTAGACAGTCAAGCTCATGGCCTGTTCATAACCTGATGGAGGCAGTCTCACTGACTATTTGTTGAAATTATCAAAGGTCTGACATCCAACAGCTGATGTTTAATAAATCAATGTGCTCTAGTGGTGTTGTTAAACAAAATGTACAAAAAAGATGATCCTAATGGCCTATTCTGTCAATATTGTAATGTTATAGGTTGTATTTTAACACAGCACTGTTCCATTAACACAACTGATTTATCAAAGCCATGGTATGTGCAATTCTGTCTGTGGGAATGAACATATAAAAGATCCATTGTTACTAATCACTGGCCCCCATGGCGCGGTGGTTAAGCTCAGCTGGTAGGTACTGAGATCAAATCTCAGTCAAGGCATCGGATTTTTAATGTCAATATCAGCTCCGCAAGGCTCAGTGGGTAGATGTATAACACATACACTGACCAGTGGTCCACAGTTGGTTTAACAAAGGCTGTGATATGTGCTATTCTGTCTGTGGGATAGTGCATATAAAAGATCCCTTGCTGTTTATTGATAAAAGTAGCTGCATTAGTTTGGCGGCAGTGGGTTTCATCTCTCCTACTAACACTAAGCACAAAAATAAATACACACCAACTAATCAGAAAGAGTAGCCTAAGTGGCAGTAGCCAGTTTCCTCTAAAACACTATGAGTCACAGAACACCATATCTCTTCCACCTAATAGGCACTGAATAAACAAAGTTCTGGGTGTCGTTAAACAAACAATACTTTCCTGTTTTATGAAAATCAACCTGGCAGTAAAATACTAGTTTTTACGTCATCATATTTTATAGATTTTTAAAAGCTGTTGATTAAGGTTCTGTATATCAATATAGTAATATTATTGGTTATTCTTCAACAATGAAATCTCCAATTCCAAAAAACATGGTGCTAAAATACCAAGGTTTCTAATTGATCCATTTTTTATATGTTTAATTTTATACATTTTTTAAACTGCTTCTCAAGACTTCTTTTATAAACAAATGCAATATCTTATTAAATCAATATACTTTTTATTAATTAGATCTAATAGCTAAATTGGAGTTTTGTTGGTAAACCACTAGTCCCTAAAAGTACATGTGACTTCTTTGAACAAAACAAGTATTCTTTCTCTGATGAATGATACATTATTTCCTTGTATTGTATGAACATTGAAACAATTTCTATCTTTTATCTGCAATTGTTTTTCCATCATTCTTGATCTTTGGGAGATTAACTATAATGCTGAGTCATTTTGGAAAATAAAATAAAGCCCAGATATTTTATACAAATTATAGAGTGCCATAAATGTAGATAATTTTTTCATATTTCTTTCAACTAATAGGAAAATGAAAACACAGTATCTGTTCCATGAAACAGCTTGTTGCAAATTATTCATTACTGAGATGTGATTTTGAAATATAAATGTCTTGGTAACCAAGAAATGTAATGAAATATTGAACATTTATTGGGGCTAATATTTTCACAGATTATAAAATGTTATAGTACAAACAGAAAACTGTACAGATTACAGATATCCATTTTGGTTTATCGTATTTGGTAATTGGCTGCTTGACTGAAGGATAACAGACAATTAAATGACATGGTGCTCTATGGGGCGCTTTGTCATCAACTTTCATTTTACAACAATGTGGAAATCAGGTTCATCACAGACAAGATATTGATCTGTGGAATTTTGACAGGTTTGATCTAGAACATTAATTAAATGTAAGAATTAGCTAATAAATAAAAAGGCGTGGGTTGCAGAGCTGACAATCTGTGATTGAAGTGTTATATATGTTTTCTTATTATATAGGATAGAGATTGCCAAGTGTGATGTTAAAGACAAAATGTCTATAACAAAATGTGAGAAGGATATTTTTGTTTGTTTTTTCCAAATTGTAGCACTTTATGCAGTTTTCTGCATTCATGCATTATACTGTCACACAGGGTTGTACCTCAGCAAGTTCATGTGTCATACAAGGAACCCAAATTCCAATAACTTTAGGGTTTCTGGGATCATCCTTCTCCTAGATGTTTTTAAATTCACTATTTACACTTTTGATTTTCATATCAAGTAGTTGTTGACTGCTTCCAACATCTGCTTCCAACATATCTTTTGATGACATAATGGAAATGCCTTCATATTTTATACTAATTTTATACTGAATTTGTGCTTTTACCCTAATGATATTTATTACATGTACTGTATATTGTTTATTATATAAATTTTATCATTATATTGAATATGTTTTACCATATTGTAAATCGCCTACATGTATATACTGGGGTGATTTATTATTAAAAAAATGTTTAATTTAAATTGAGATTACATAAGGAGATCCTGTAGGATACGGAATATATTACAACAAGTGTGTTTTCAATCATACATCACATGCGAAAGCGAGTGATGTACGATTTAAAACACACGAGTTGTAATATATTCCGTATCCTATGGGATCGAGTTGTGTAATATATTTATTACACCATGTTATTGAGTTCTCTTACACTAAAGTTATTTTCTCTTGCAACTGAAACCATCGAAGAAAGCAACAAAAAAAAAGTGTATGGATTCTAATTGCTGGCACATTCCTTTCTAATGGCAAGTACATACAACTCTGTAAAGTCATAAAGTTCTTACAGTATACAAGAAAAGAAGAAAGAAAAAGGCACATAAGTCACATGAATAAACTAATAATATATTGTTTTAATAAAATGTGATACCAGCAAAATCTTCAAAGAACACTGACATACATGTAGCTATGTGTGTTGCTTTGTCATCATTCATATTACCGAGATTACGTAAAGTCTAATTTGTAATAACATTGTTTCCTGTTTATCAGCGTTATCACCTGAATCAATTTTAGAATATTTAGCATTTTGGATTAGCCTAGAATTACATTGAATATAACTGCATTTTTACTTATAGCGAGTGTTTAAAATGTATTCTCTGGAGATTTTAAAAGTGTTCTATTATTTTTGAACAAACTGATAGATACATGTACTAAAACCCTTGTTGCTTAGCTTGTTTATTGTTTGTTTACCATGACAGGCGATACACATTTGTTATATATTATTTAAAAAAAAAATGTTTAACACCTTTAATGATATTTACCCGTATGAATTAAGATTTGTGTGTATAGTATAATCTTATCTTTTTGGGGTATTTTTTTTAAAGATTAAAATGAAACAAATCAATGAACATGGTCTAATATATGCAATTTATGAATGGAAGTTTGTCAGTTTGTCACCTGATGAGAGGTCATGACCTCTCAAAATTGGTATCTCACATTGTGAGAAGATAAAAAAAATATCCCATGGCTATATCCTCCAGCGCGGTGTAATAAACATAGTTTTACCCCCAATAGCTGAAGTTTATTTTGGTGATGAGGAGTCATTAAACAAATATAATAATAATAATAGGATATACATTGTAAATTGCAAATACTCTTAGGCACATCTGAATTAATTTAACTTTTCTATCATTTTAAATTTATATTATATAAAAAATATGAGAGTTGGTAAATAATAAAAATATAATATTAGTACTAGTAGTCAAACCCAAATTTGTTGAAAATGCTAGCTGGTAATTTGTAGTGGTGCACCAGGTACAATGTACCTCCCAGCATAGGTATACCCTGATGTCACACTCTTCAGGTAATACATTGTTGAGAACTATGCTGACAGCCATCTCAGGAGTGAGAAAGAAAGGATATCTAGCTAACACACTGTTTAACACGTTGACTTCCAAACACAGTATGGTGGGTTTCTTCTGCTTGCCACTATAAGAATTCTGATAGTCAGCTACATGTATGTGATGTGTGAAGAAAAATGTATAACAATTTTAAACATGTTTAACTTCATTACATTGATTTGTTATTCCCCACTGCCAGCAATAACCATTGCTGACATCTTTAATTTACTATAGTGTAGCACTGGCTTTACTACGAGTATACTCATAGTGGCAAAATCTGACACAATTACATCTACATATATACTCGTAGTTGGCAGTCAATGTGTTAATCTGTAACTGTTATATTTTAACAGAAACCAGCTGCCACCACATAGGTTACTTTTTTATTTGCAGCAATTGGTCTTTTTTGTACACTTTCCCTCAATGAAAATACATATACATCCATTGATTTATGAATTGTTGACCATTATCTGGAACAGAAATTAGCCAAGTGTGTGCTGTGAATTAAATCAAAATGACAAATTACTACAACTCAGCTAGGAGCTCTAGCAAAGAGTACATATCTGCTTCTTAATGATAAAAGAATGCAAATTGAATCATGGAAGAATTCCTGAAATTTGATAATTGACAGTTAACTTGGCATAAAAACTTTTTTTTTCTCTTTATATCAAGTCTACATGTTTTATATGCATTAACCCAGCAAGTCCACAGGCAGGTTAATGAATAAATAGCATCCGATATCTTGAAAAACTGTCATACAGTGGCATCACGATCCAAACAGGAAATTTCAAGAGTTATTTCCCATGAATATTGAGTGATTTGTGTGCTGCCAATTGAAGTTCATTTAAACATATGTTGACAGGCTGAGTATTATACAAATGGTTAACAGTTTTTGACCCGTCTTTGTTGAGTGCTTCTTGGAAATGTGAAATCTCTAGCCACTCTGTTTTCTTGTATCAGAATCCAGGCCCATGTAATGGAATCTAAATGTCCAGGGATCAATTGATTCCAAAGGTTTGCTTAATTAGTTCCAGCATTGATGGGGAAGTTGTCATTGCTACATGTAGTTCAGAAGGTCATGGATATTGAACTTGACAAACTAGCAATCATGGATGTTCATGTAATCCTTCTAAAACAATGAGTAGGATCTTAAATCATTTTTGTATTTTTGCATCTTTTAAACTCTTTACTGACTATACATGTAGGTCCCATCATAATAACATTTACTGACTCTTATGGGTATATCCTGTAAAACACCAAAGAAATAAAAAAAAGTTCACATTTGTGACTGTTATTTGGTTTCTTATTTTTATATCTATCATAGTATTCCACATATACTAACCAACAGTCAGTTTTTTTTTTATGGTTAGGGTGTTAAAAACATTCATTCATTGATTAATAATTTTGACTAATAAAGCCTTTTAATTTTTTTTTAATTACTTATACTTGCAAACCCCTATTTTTCTTTGAAAAAATACCTATACATTAGGTATACTTTGTGAAAGACAAAAATATCAGTTTATGTACATTCTAAATTTAATCTAATAAAACAAACATTATTTTTTGTTAATAATAAAATTAAATCAGAATTCTTTCATAAATAAAAAACATCTCTTTCAGTAAATATTAACATGACCATCTCTCTCTTATGTAATACAAATGGATGAAAAAGGTCTTGTTCTTGTCAAAAAACTGATGGTAATCAGTTTTGTAAAGTTTGAAGATTTACAGATTTCCTGTTCCATGCATATTTATAGGACAAATTGTCACTCTGAAGCTGATGCAATAGAATTGTGCATTAACATGGATTGCCACATCCTTGCATTTCAAATAAGTCCATTCATCATGGACTAAGTGTGGATTTGTCAAGATTACCCTGATTGCATAACTTGCTCATGATATCTGCATCTCAGACATTTTATCTGTTTAGGCTCCTTTAAAAATCAGGCTTGAACTTTGCTCATCAATCATGGACTTCCGATTATTGGCTTTTTTGTTGTGTTACTACATGCGTGTTGCATTTCAAATTAACTTGATTTGTATAATGCTATTTGCTGAGCAATACATTTTTGGTATGTTTATTTAAAGTTATAATGGTGTCAGTCTTAATGACAGAACTGTTCAAGTAAATTATTTAATGTCTTTTATTCATACAGACTTCAAATGCACATACACTCTTTAATTAATAGTGATATTTTTTACAATGGTTGGTTGGTTGTATTTATTTATTTGTTGGTTGTATTTATTTTCATGCTTATATCCAATTAAGGTTCAAGCATTCTGTCCTGAATACACAACTCAGCTACCTGTACTGTTTGTCCAAGACAGAGGTTAGTGTTAGTAGGAGAGATGGAACCCACTACCACCATACTAATGCTGCTACTCTTATCTGTAAGCAGCAAAGGATCTTTTATATGCACCATCCCACAGACAGGATAGCATAGCCTATTCAACAGTGTTATTGGGGCTGGTAACCACTGATGTAAGTCACATTAATTATCATAAATGATCATTTATTATAATATGATTGAAATGCGATAGAGTAATAAATATAGGTTTTCAGATTATGCTGCTAGATCTGAATGAAATAACTTTTATGTATTAAATTAAGACCAAGGGTTGAGGAGCATAGGCAGTCTGTGATGGCTGCACTCATGAAGGACTGTTTGTTTAATGACACCACATCACATTGTTTATTCAGTAGCTACTAGGTGTCAGTCATATGTTGTTTATGATTCATGTTCTATAAGGAATTTTAACTTGTTTTCCCCACAGACAAGACAGCATATTATATGATTATCAATTAATTATTATACCACAGCTTTCTTTGCACCAGTTTTGGATTACAGGCTGAAATGAAAAATAGCCCAAATTGGTTCAATTGAAGAGTATTGATCCAATAATCCATTGCAACTCTACGTCTTGAGCTAAACCCAACATGAAAGGCACCCATTATAAGACACATGTTTATTTATTTTGTTTGTTTGTTTGTTTTGACGACACCACTAGAGCACATTGATTTATTAATCATCAGCTATTGGATATCAAACATTTGGTTATTTTGACATGTAGTCAATTGTGAGCTAGCCTCTAATAGATTTTGAACCATTGTCATCAGATTGAGAGTCTGACGTTCTACCACTAAACCACAGAGGCTCACCATTATAAGATGCTTGTTTAGTATATTTATTTTTGTCCACTGTAAGATGGATGGTACAGTAAAATCCTATACACACATTCCCTCCACCTTAACATGCATTCTGTCAAATTTTATTTGTTACTGCAAAAAAAAGAACTTTCCACTCTTTGAACTTCACAGATCAATTGTTAATGCATGTATAAAACTGTAAAATAAATGTTATATTGCATTATATACTCAATTCCTTAAATATAACATTAATAAAGTATAATATTGATTAACGTTTTTAAGAAAATATTTTATTAGTTACAGCAAAAAAATGGAAAAAACTTTCCACTCTCCGAACTTCACAGATCAATTGTTAATGGATATATAAAACTGTAAAATAAATGTTATATTCCATTATATACTCAATTCTTTAAATATAACGTTAATAAACTATAATATTGATTAATGTTCTTAAGAAAATATTTTATTAGTTACTGCAAAAAAATGAAAAAGAACTTTCCACTCTCTGAACTTCACAGATCAATTCTTAATGGAGGTATAAAACAGAAAAAGAAATTTTATATTGCATTATATACTTAATTCCTCAAATCTAAAGTTAATAAAATAAAATATTAACGTTTTCAATAAAATATTTTATTAGTTACTGCAAAAAAAGGAAAAAATCTTTCCACTCTCTGAACTTCACAGATCAATTGTTAATGGATGTATAAAACTGAACAAGAAATTTTATATTGCATTATATACTCATTTCATCAAATATAATGTTAATAAAATAAAATATTGATTAAACTTTTTAAGGAAATGAGTTTCCAGTAAATTATGGTCTACGTTATCAGTCTGAAAAACCCATTCGTGATGAATCTCAATCTTCACAAAAACCCACTTTAATGAATTTTTTTGGCTTGCTTGAAATGAGAAGTTTGCCGTTATATACCTTTCTGAGATTGCATCTATACACTTTTTTAACTCATACCGTTTTTCAAGTTGATCTGAGAGTTTGTGATATTTTTGTATCTTATCAGCTGTGTGCTATAGTTGCACTGAAATGGTAAAAAGGAAAGGAGTGCTTATTTAATAAATAGGAAAGGAAAGGATTGTTTGTTTATTGACACCCCAGAACATTGTTTATTCAGCACCTATTAGGTGTCAGATATGGTGTTTTAAGTCTCAAGAGGAAACATGCTACTGGAAAATAGGCTACTCTTTTTTATTAGCAGCCTATGATCATGGTATGTGATGTCCTATGGGAATGTGTATATATTAATGGTAAAACTACATGAGGTCTTAATTTGTTATAAAGATAAATAGATTCAGAGTCTCATTTTTACAATTCTCATAATTTTCTTTCCAAGAGATTTATGAAAATGAGTGTGAAATTTCAGACATGTTTAATAAAATCCTGTGAGTCTAATGATTTATGTGTGAGAGTTTATGTTAATGTAATAAATATTGGTATTGCATTTGCAAGTTAATCTTCTCACAATTTAACACAGTTGGTGTTTTACACCGTTGACATTTAAAATGAATAATTATGTTTGCTACTCTTTTGCTGTCTTGATCCTTAACTAAGACAGATAAACTACTATTGAAAAGTAATCAGGATAAATGGACATGGTTGCATCAGATTTATTGAGTTTTCTCTGAAGTATTATAAAAAATAAGATTTAAACAAGCTTTATTGCTTCTGTATTACCAAGAATTCAATCAATGTGTCATTAGTTAATTGGACCCCCTTAGTAAACTCCTTCTCTGGGTTTTCTCCATCCTATCCAGTGTCTCATAACTGTTATATCAAATGCCATGTATGTGCTATCCTCCGTGGGAAAGTGCAGATGAAAGATCCTTTGCTACTAATAGAACAAATATTGCGGCTTATCTCTGATGACTACATGTGAAAATTGCCAAATATTTGACAACAAATAGCCATTGATTAATAAATTAATGTGCTCTATTACTGCCAGATAGATTATATTGTTTATTCAACAGCTATTAAGTGTCAAACGTGGTGTTTTTGATTCATTGTCTACAGTTAGCAATAAAATATTCCACATCCCACAGACAGGACAGGACAAATAACAGCCTTTATTACGCCAATAGCTGGAACAAAACAACAGCTCAGTGGACCCACTGAAAGGGTTTGATCACAACTCAGGTAAATGCATTGCCTCTGATCTTTGTCCAAATCCAAAACTAGATTGATGTCATGGTTCAAAATTGGTTTGTCACAACAAAACTTAAAAAGACGATGGATCACTTGCAATACATCTAGTGTATGCAACCAATTTTTTTTAAAAGAGGATCTCTTTGAAAAATCACTTGACCTTATCTATCAATGCCATCAGGATTTAATTGTTTTTAATTTAATTTTTTTTTTTTAGACCACATCACTAGAGCATATTGATTTAATAATCATTGGCTTTTGAATAATTTGGTAATTTTGACACACTCATCAGAGGAAAGCCATTACATTTTTCCATTAGCAGCAATGGATCATTTATATACACTTTTTTTGCAAATAGGAAAGCACACACCACAGCCTTTGCTAAACCAGTTGTGGGGCATTGATTGGAATAGGAAAAAAAACAATACTATAAGAGAAAAATGAAATTGTTTAACAACATCCAGCACATGTGATCATTGCTTTGTTGGAACAGCTCATAGACTCTTGTGCAAGAATATGGTTTTAAACACTGTAATAGCTTTGCTTTTCAGATGCTACATGTATTAAAGAGATTCTCTTAAAAAATGTTATGAAAATAAATTCAAAGTCATCCATCTAAAAATGTATTAATGTTATCTAATCCATAAAAAAACATTATGTACATATCCCTTGCTGTGAGCTCTGATATCTAAAAAACATTAACACAGATGTTATTACAATTATCTAATACAAATAACATTAACGTACAGGCCTCTTCAGTCTGATCAAGTTACCAGATTGGCACCATTCTGTAATACTCTATGTAATATTGCAATAAATATTCAAAAATGTAGATATAGGAAATGCTGTAAAACTGAGGGCGCTTCACCTAACTACTATATATTTTAATAATATACTCAAACAAAAAAAGAAAGTATGCATGAACTCAACATATTTATTTCATAAACCAGATGACATTCATGACAAAAATTCTGGAATTAGATAACAATTATTATAATAATAATAATACTTTATTTACAGAAGATGATACAATTAGTACAAGACATTTCTCCCCTGATGCCTTCTCTACAATTCTAATGCAACATTATAAACAACCAAAATATACTATTTGATATTTACACTTATACAAAATACATAGTGATATACATTTATACATTGTTAAAAAAGTAGTTGAAACATTTAGTTTTAAAGATATTAAATTTTTACATTCATAGATTCTTTAACATCAAGAGGCAAACTGTTCCAAGAAACAATACCAGAAAAATGAAACCTTTTCTTTAATTGATGAGCATACAATTTAGGAGAAGGTATGGGTATGTGTGTGCAATAATATCAAAAGATGCACATGCGTTTCTATGACCACCCCATGAAACAAAAATATTTCAACATGCATACTTTCTTTTTTGGTTGAGTACATCAAATTACAAGTATTTTACTTTCACTTTTAGTTTAGTTGTTTTAATATTTGTAGTTGCTGGTAAATATTTTTTACCCGGTATGTATTTTGTCATGCTGACAGGATGCCACCAACAGCTAATATTTATTTTTATGCTGGAGACTGTTAAACATTTAAACAAGCTGACAAGATGACTAGAAGAACATGGACAGAAAAAAGCTTTCTTGTTTCTACAATCCAGTATTGGGAAAGTGCAGTTAATGTTATTACAAGTATTTTACTTTCAATGTAAGTTTTGTTATTTTAATATTTGTAGTTACTGCTAAATATTTTTTACCCTGTATGTATTTTATCATGTTGACAGAATGCCACCAATAGGTAATATTTATTTTTATGCTGGAGACTGTTAAACATTTAAACAAGCTGACAATATGACTGGAAGAACATGAAGAGAAACAAACTTTCTTGTTTCTTAAATCCAGTAGTACATGTATTAGGAAAGTGCAATTAATGGTATCCTCTTATTGATGAAACAGACGGGATTAATATTTGCACTGTCTTTCTTGTATTGGGCTTACTTAGTTAACTCATTTTTGTAAGCCTAAACTGGCATTAGTTTCATCCAGAATTTGGCTTAGGGTAGTTTTTCACTGATTATAGGTTTTCTTTAATTTCTTTGGGAAAGCAGCTGAAAATTAATGGATTTGATTTATACTATAACCTTTCCATTGGCTTGGTTAGCTGCACAAGTACTATTACCTATACTACACATGCAGCTTGAAAAAAGTATCCTTGTTATTCTTATTCTTAAAAACATTTAAAGTAGCAACATTTAAATTAGCATTTTAGACTGACAAAAAATTCAAGCAAAAGGTGGAGGAGCTAATTATGATTAAAAAAAAATCTGAAATGAATAAGAGGTGGCCATTTTGGATTTATATAAATTAGAATAAACTGCCCAAAAATGACAGTATCATCAATTGGATTAATCAGATTTGTTCTCCTAGCTGAACCACAAAACACACACAAAAAATAATAATAAAAAACTTTAAAAAACATTGTGAACACTTCAAATCCAGTCATCAAAGGTCGTTCACACTGACTACATGTCAAAATTACCAAATGTCTGACATTCATTAGCCAATGTTTAATAAATCAATGTACTCTAGTGGTGTTGTTAAACAAACAGAAAAAAAAACACTCCTAATATCCCCTTTTGCTGCTGAACTATCAAAACCAATATCTTTATTGTTAAAAAATATATATTGACCATAAAACAATAATGATAATAAAACATGGTAAATTAGCTTTTAACACAGACAGAGAAAAGAACATGTAATATGTGTAAACATGATAACAACCACAACACTGAACAACCTAGCATGATAGATTGGTTGATACAGGAGTTCAGCAGGTGTTCATTAACATGTATTGCAATATATGTATACTGTTTGCTTAGGATTACAAAATAAACATTTTAATGTAACTATTGTTTGCTCTAAACAGATGCACAGTTGATTAGGTTTATATGTATACAGGCAGTCATGTATACATATAAATAGTAGTTCACTTAGATGCATAGACATATGGGATCCCATTTTTTGTTAGGAGAGAGTGGTAGATCCATTTTTACCTGAAATTAAGGGTTTTAAAAGAAAATGCCGACTTAATTTTTGCTCGAATAAGGAATTTGCTCTAGCTTTTGGGGGAGGCGATTGCCTCCCCTACACAACCGTCTCATATGCTTATGTTTAAACACATGGACACTAATGATGATAATTTGCCTTTTTTTTTACCTAATGTCTAAATATATAGCCACTTCTAACATTTACAGTGAAATATTTCTTTTTTACATCTGCCATCATTCTGATTTATAGATTAAGTTAGAAAACTTGTGCTTAATCCATTTTTTTCTTTTTTTAAAGCAATAAATGATATTTCAATCAATCAAACATGTTTATGAAACTCCATATTTTAAGCCTGTTAAAGCCTCTATCTTATTTGTATTAATTTAATGCAGAACTATTTAAAATATCTTTAAAATTTAATTTGTCTTTATTCAAAATATGCACTGTAGGTGTGTAAATGTATCATTAAATATTACTTTTCTTTCTACTCACTGACAAGTTTATGCTACTACATGTAAACACAGCCCAGGTACGTGTACGAAATGCTAAAACAATATTCAATTAATATGTAAATGATATGTGGTGAAGTTTCCATTAACCATCGGCTCTGGTGGTGTAGTGGTTACACAATCAGGCTCTTGACTTGTAGGTACTGGGATCAAATCTTGGTCATGGCAATAGTTTATTAATCTCTGAACTGGCTCAAATCCAGAGTGACTGAGAGCTCTACAAGGTTCAGTGGGTAGGTGTATATCACATGCATCAATCAATGGTGCACAGCTGAATTATCAAAGGCCATGGCATGTACCGGTATTGTCCTGTCTGTATAAAGGATCCCTAGCTGCTAATTGTAAAGAGTTGAATTCTCCCTATATATATGTATTTACATTGCAATATCTATATTCATTTCAGTATGACAACATGGTAAGAGTTGAATTCTCCCTATATACATGTATTTACATTGCAATATCTATATTCATTTCAGTATGACAACATGGTAACAATAAAAAGTAAAAACAAAACAGAATATAAATAGCAGACATATCTCTTATTCAATCAATGCATATTGATGAAAACAACAAAGAAAAGCAAGAAATGACCTTATATATATATATATATATATATATCAAAGAACAAAATAAAAAAATTCACTTTACTAGCAAATTGCTAACCAATGTTAAAAAATGATAAGCAATTTTGGTAAAATGTGTAGCAATAATTTCCAACAATTCACGAGCTACTTCTAGCAAGCTTTGTGCGAGTACATTGCTGAACTCTAACTGTGCAGTGTCATCAATTCATTGGCATCATGGGATTATACATCGGAATATGTATGTGAGATGCTTTGACATCGACAGATGTGTATCAGGTAGCATTGGTTCAGATAATTTGAACAGATAATTTTGGCTCGCAGTTCGTTTTTGTTTCCCATCGCCAATTGCGATGCGACACCGGTTATGTTGTGCCTTGTTATGGCCTTCTCTACCTTCCTATCATGCCACCTGGTCATGAATACCATGGTTAATATTCTTCTACAACACAAAATAAAAATTAAAACATCCAGCCCTATTGGAAAAATTGAAATGGATGGACGCTAAACAAGTATGTATTTTTATATAGCCTAATGCATATTACATTACTACTGGCAACAGTTTTAAAATCGCTCCTTATAAAACCCGCAATAAAAACCATCGTTACACGAAGGACAAAAAAAAAAAGTAAATCTTCCTCGCAAGCATTAAAATTGTATATCAACATCAAACGGATGTGGAAAGGTCATTATCTTTTGGTTCAGAAAAATATTTTCTACAGTTGTTGGCCTTCTGGCAGTCAGTGCAGAAAGGGATCTCTCACATTAACAACTCCGACAGAAATAGTTTACGCCAGTGCGTCTGATTTTTGTGGTATATGCATTGCCACGGGCGGATCCCAAAAAATTTCCATTTAGGGGGCTCCTAAAGAATTCTTTTATTCTTTAACACAAAAAAAATAAATAAAAATAAATGTTATTTAAATAGCAAAATTTAGGGGGCCCGGCCCATGGACCCCCTAGATCCGCCACTGATAACTCTCTCCCGGGTAAGATATGTTAGCCGGTACATCAAACTAAACTTCAGAAAAATTCTAATGCAGTCGCGGATCAAGAAAGGGGTTCCGGTCCACACTTTTCTCGTATTTTAATTTTTTTTAAATATATATTTTATGAGTGGAAGGACTGGAAAATTAGCCATTTATTCCAGTCCTATTCACCCATCACATTTGGACCCCCTCTTTCTGAAATCCTGCATCCGCGCCTGTATTGAAATTGCGCTCAGCAATGTCGTCTGTCAGTCACCAATACAAAAATAAATACACACCTATCTGCTTCATTATCAAGGACGCGACTGTAATAGGAAAAAACTTACAAAAATCGGACATTATCTTACTGAACACAGTCCTTATATTTGTAAATTGGTTCTCTGATTAAAATAATATCTTACTGAACAGTCAGAGTCCTTATATTTGTAAAATGTTTCTCTGATTATAATAATATCTTACTGGACAGTCAGAGTCCTTATATTTGTAAATTGGTTCTCTGATTATAATAATATCTTACTGAACAGAGTCCTTATATTTGTAAATTGGTTTTCAGATTATATTAATATCTTACTGAACAGTTAGCGTCCTAGCATATACTTCTAGAGATATAATTCTGATTAAAATAAAATTATATAGAACACTCAGAGTCCTTATATTTCTGGACAGATTCTGATGAAAAGAAACTTTATGAAACATCCAGCGTTCTTATATTTATAGATACGACTAATTAAAACAATTAGTATCTCATTGGACACCCAGCGTCCTTTTATTTCTAGATGGACTCTGATTAAACTAATTTATTTTTGAACTCCCATCGAACTTACATTCTAGATATACTGATTAAACTAATATGTTTTTGAACACCCATCGAGCTTACATTCTAGATATATTGATTAAACTAATATGTTTTTGAACACATATCGAACTTACATTCTAGATATACTGATTAAACCAAAATGTTACTGAACACCTAGCATCTTTATATTTCTAGATGTACTCTGATTAAAACAAGACATTAAGGAAAATCAAGCATCTTTACATTCCTAAGATAAAGTGATTAAAATATGTTTCATTAGTACCCAACATTTCATTTCTAGATAGGCTCTCTGATTAAAAATATCTTATAGAACATCCAAAAACAATATATTTCTAGAGCCTCTCTGATTAAAATAATATAGAACATCCAACAACATTATATTTCTAAATAGGCTCTCTGATTAATATGATAATATATAGAACATCCCAAAACAATATATTTTTAGATAGGCTGTCTGATTAAAATAATATAGAACAACCAACAACTTTATATTTCTAAATAGACTCTGATTAAAATAATATAGAACACTCAGCAACATTATATTTCTAAATAGGGTCTTTGATTAATATAATATCTTATAGAACATCCAAAAACAATATATTTCTAGATAGGCTCTCTGATTAATATATAGAACATCCGACAACAATATATTTCTAGATAGGCTCTCTGATTAATATATAGAACCTCCAACAACAATATATTTCAAGATAGGCTCTCTGATTAATATAAAGAACATCCAACAACAATATATTTCTAGATAGGCTCTC
>JAULBS010081842.1:0-17127 GCA_032355785.1 Symmetromphalus regularis | reverse complement strand
AAAAAAACAAAAACCCCCCCCCCCCCCCCCAGCACAAAATATAAATATTGGCTAATGGAAGTATAAAATAAATCCGTGTTTAGAGCTGATTTACAATAAGAGACAATCACCACTGTACACTGATTTATACAATGTGTGTTTTGATGGCGTCAGTATCATAATATTATATTGAAATAAAAACTGTATTATGTGAGTCTCTGGTGAATGTAATCTATAAATTATAATTTGTATTCCCAGTATATGATATTGATGATATTGAAAAACCTCAGAATAACAACCATTTATGGTATAATGTGAGTCTTATACAAATCTTGATGTTTGCATTTTCCAATATACATGTAATATATGCCTGTTACATTTATAAAGTTTTCATGCATGCAGTAAGGTATAATGGTTTATATATATGGCTAATATAAGTTAACATTTTTTCCTTTCAGCACATTTGTGTGCCCCACTGAAATCATCTCATTCAGTGATCGGGTTGATGAATTCCGCAATATTAACTGTGAAGTATTGGCATGTTCAACTGACAGTGTTTTCTCCCATTTAGCATGGTAAGTTTTTTCATCTTAAAATTTATTGTATGTACCGGTGTAGAAGGAAATCACACACCCAGTAAATCACAAACCCCCACTTGTGATTTTCTAGGAAATTGCAACCTTCCCCTCCCCCAAGCCCATATATGGATTAGTATTAGGATTTGGGAGAATGGTGGGGGGGTTGAGATTTCCTAGGAAATTACAAGTGGGGGTTTGTGATATCCTGGGGATTTGTAATAAACTGCTACACAGGTACGTGTATGTCTAAAAAAAAAAAAAATTGGGAATATTAAGCACTTTCTTGCAGTTTTGAACAGAAAAAGTCCTGAGACTCGATGTTGATACAGAATAAGAGACCAGGGCCTAGCTTGGGATTTTCAGGTGGTATGCAGACATTTTTGGCTATGGAATAAAATGGTATTGGCTGTGCACAATCTCACACACACACACACACACACACACATACACACACACATACATAAAAAAATTATTTGTAATGTTTGATATCCAATAGCCGATGATTTATAAATCAGTGTGCTCTAGTTGTTAAACAAAAGAAACCCAAAAAAAAACAAAAGTTATATTTTGTATTGATCTTACTGGTGTTCATGTTTATATTGATGTTATAAAAACGTGTTTCTAATCCAATTCAGGATTAACACCCCTCGAAAGCAGGGTGGTTTGGGAAGTATGAAGATCCCACTGATTGCCGACAAGACGCTGGAGATCACCACGATGTATGGGTGTTTGAAGGAAGATGAAGGAATTGCCTTTAGGTGACCGTCATATTTCTCTCTTTTTTTTTATTGATCACTTCTAATGTCAAGATGTACAGTGAAACTGGATCATTACCGTATCCCAGATAAAGGTCGGTTTTGTATGTGATCCGGTTTTTAGGACGTTCACATTTTTCTAACAAGAGTTACTTCCCTTACGATATTTGTTTTCTTCATAATACTGGAAATCACCACCCCACCCCTGAGATCACCCCGAACCCTAAAACCCTAACCCATATATGGGCATGGGGGTTTGTGATTTCCTGCTACACCGGATCATCGCCGTATCCCAGATAAAGGCAACAGTGACATTCCAGCGATACAGTCAAACTTTCAGCTGAGTTTGGTTGCACCGAGGGCATTTGCATAACTTCCTGGGTGAAGGTCGAATGATATTGCGCTACATAGTGTCAAAGTTTTACATTTCCACTTCCTGTATGAACATTTCGCACCAAAACTGAAACGTAATGGCAAGTTAAAGAATGAACGAAGTGCAGAGACTAGATTCCATAGAAGTCAAAAACAATTCAGTTGTCCCCTGTGACTGTGACGCATTCCTGACAGAACCCTTATATTTCCGAAGAAATCGTGTTTATGGGCCCTAGATTCCTGAAAGGGTTTTCTATGGGTAGGCAGGTCTGGACTATGGCATTTCCTAGATATGGTTTGCAAATGGTTCTTATCTGATCCTGACCAATACACAGTTTTTATGTTTTTCCATGTACATGTACCTGCTGTTGAGTTAAAACAGAAATCAAAATTTAATTAAAACACTTTACAATAACATGGTTACATGTTTGTAATAAATAAAACACATCCTTATAGCTACAGCATGTGGCAGGTTTCCCCTGTAAAGACCATGAGTCACAAATACCATGATGTTGGTTTAACGACTCCCCAGCTGTCAATTAACCAGTTTTGTGGGGTGATATCAGACATCACTTTTTCTTAAAATTCTTCAATAAACTTTGTCCTTTTTGTTACGTGTTGTACAGAAACAATTTGTTTTTTTTTCAGACATGTCATTCTTAATTTTCTTTTTTAGAGGCCTGTATATAATTGACGACAAAGGTATTCTGCGACAAATGACAGTCAATGACCTGCCAGTTGGTCGCTCTGTTGACGAGACTCTGCGCCTCGTACAGGCCTTCCAGTTCACAGACAAACATGGAGAAGGTATGGCATTGACAAATTGAGGAGGGCATTCTAGGGGGTCTGACCCTGGATCTTTGCATTTTCTTTCACTTGCCTGGATTTTTAAATAACTACGGTCTGGGACATGTTCTCGATAGCCAATAACAACAGATTAAACAATGTGCCAGGATGCTGTTAACTCTTTCAGTGACACAATACTTTTATATAACAACTAAGCCCAAGGCCAGAATATTTGAGGCATTTTAGACGTTGATGTCAACATTATCGTAAACACATACTCGATCTTGTATGTCATTTTCACTGTCATTATTAGTATAAATATCCTCAACTTCAGGCTAATTTTTGGACTCAGAATCGTTAAATATGATTGACAAAACCTCGTTGATGTTTCTCGTACCTGTTTTAAACTTTCCAGACATTTTTGAACTTTTAGGATAGAACAAATCTGATAAAATCACATAAAAATGTTGTTTTCTTAGCTGACAACAGCTGATTAAAGGCTAGCCTATGCTACTATAAATAGAATGCATGTTAACAAAAAACTAGCGAGAATTTCACGAAACAATGAGACGCAACTCAATCTATTTATATGTCGACTCAGGTCGCCCGTGGCGATATAATCACATTTACTGACAGTCATCTTTAGTTGCCCGTGGTGCCAAAAGAGTTTTGAGTTTATTGTTTTTTAATATAGGGCTTGGTTTTCAGCAGGGGTCTCGTTTCTCAGTGAAATCATTAATTTCAGCAAAAACTGAATTTCCAATTCCGCAAAAAAATGTAAACCAGACCAAAAAAACATTTGCTATGCAACAGAAATAGATGGGATAGTTGAGCAGACAACAGAAATAAATGGGATTTGGCCAATATCACGTGAATTCTCATCTAGACTAGACCGATGCCATTTTTACTGGTTCACATGTGTGAACTTCTCACTTTCAGGTAGTCCAGCCTACAGCAAAGTTCCGAGGGATGAGTAGCGGAGGGTGGGCTGGGCATGACCTGGAACCACTAGCTTTTCAGGGATTTCTAATTTTTATCACTGGGACCCCTGTTTCAAAAACACTCTTTTTGTCTTAACAATTTTTTTCTTCTCTTCAGTGTGTCCTGCTGGATGGAAACCCGGTGCAGAAACCATGAAGCCTGACCCAAAAGGCAGCAAGACTTACTTCAGCAAGGTCAATTAAAAAAAACAGTCCGGTCAACATGTGGACTTTCAGATCTAGTGAAATGTGGACCTACAAACAGTCTTCTACTTGTGGCTATGATTGTGCAATTTATGTAACTTGACAGTTATAATTCACTATCGGAGCACCAGTTTAGATTTGCATGCAGGCCTGCACAAATTCAAAATCGGCATAACCGGAAAATAGGTTATGCCAAAAAAATTGGCATTACCTCTTTTCATTTGCATAATCGGTTTTAAAAAAATGGAAATACAAGTTTATTTAGCCAATTTTACATGAATGGTAAATCGGTTAAACGAAATAAATTTGCATAACCGATTCACGAACGAAATGATCGTTCGTGCAATTTGTGTAGGTCTGCGCATGCATATACATGTAGTTCTGTATATTTTTTATTTTCATTTACATTTTTATTTAGTTCCTTATACTAACTACTGCATTAGTGTCTTCAAACTGTAAAAGTGTCATGATTGCATCTTTTCATTTGCCAAAATAATCATTAAATTTTTATTATTATTTAATTTATTTTGTTAATAAAACATCTTTAATTGCAGAACCAGTCACGGGGCAACTAGCTGTTTGGGCGACAGTTATCACTGATATTACATAATTAAAATTTCAACAGTTGTTTTTTTATGACAAATGACTCTTTCTTAAATTTGACCCCTTCATTATGCAGATGAATTGAGTAGTAATCATGGCATTTGAATCAGATTTATATTTTCATTCATTTAACATCTTCTGTTGACTTCAGTTAGAAATCTTTGAATCCATTGTTACCTTTTTCTTGTCAGTTCAATGGTCGAAATTCATTTTATGGAATAAGAGGCGATCTTTGCTTCTCAAATTTTAATCTGGAGGCAAATGCTATAACCTGAGATTCAGTTCTAGAAATTAGTGTGAAAATTAGTCCAATTATAGTGTAACTTTTTTCAGCTCTCACTTAAGACTAATACAGATAAAATATATTATTAATCCTGAAAATAAAGAATTCTGGATATTTCTGGAATAATCTCAAAATTAAAATGGACGGCAAAAACAGCTTGTAAAACTGATTAACAGAAAGCATACTGTGTATTTTTAGCAGCATTTGCTTCCTGCCTCCACTCAATTTCAAGCCTTGCAGTTAGTGCTAAATGTTTTACAACTTAAATCCCCAACATTTAGGTGCACTTAGTCTGTTTTCTAGTCTGTCTTGGTTTCTATGTTGTGCTAGGTGAAGGTAATTCTGTTTAGTTAATAGTTTGACGTCAGTAACCGTTTCACTGAAACTGGACAATAATGGAATTTTTTAAAGTGGAAAGTTAATGTATCTGAATTTATTCCCATTTGACAATTTTTATCACATTGTTTACCACCCGATTGTACCTAAAGCAGTAATTTCCAATGTGCATTATGAAAACCTAATTATTAACATTACAAATTTGTTCTTATCTGCATTCTAGTACATTGATTTTCCCTATATCTATTTAGGCAAACTTTTTGTTACTTTATACAATGTAGTAATTTAACAGCTAAGTTATTAGGGTTTTGGTATTTTATTATATAATCATTTAAGTTGCCAAATTTAAATTAAACTGAATCAGGACTTCTATTTTAGGATTCATGTAATCATGTCATGTGATTACCATTGACTTTTAGAGACAAATGACAGGGTCAAAGAAAAGAAAATCGTTGATAAATTCAGTTAAAATGTTATCTTTGTAACATTTTTGTTCGACTTGCTTTTATTTTATTTGTTGTGCATTATTATGCAGACCTAGGCATTCGTAGAGCATGATGGTTAATTATAAGTTTTTATTTCGACAAATCTTGTTCATTGTTAAATTGATATTTTAATATTTTATTTTGGACTACAAGTGACATGTGTAAGTGGTGTTTTGCAACTCCTGTGCTAACCCAGACATTAATCCATTTTGAGATTAACTGTTAATGCCCTTATTCAGTGTGTTTGTGATTGTCTACAGTGTAAACGTTTTATGTAATCAGCATGTTGTACACAGATCTGATACCCACAGTCCACAATTCGTGTTTTAATTTTTTGTTTGAATAAAAAAAATTCAGCTTTAGCGTTGTTGTTGATAATCTCAACTAAACAAAAAGTATTGTCTGCTGTTGATCTGAACTAAAGTATCATTTATTGTGTTTCATTTCTTGAAATGTTCACTTCAAGATCAAATTTCACCACTGTATTGAAGTATTTGCTGTGCCGTCATATCCCTTTGCCTCTCAATTTCACATCTAACAATGGCAAATATTGCAGTGGCCTTTTTTCCTGCTAACCCCACAAAAAAACTCACTTTTACCATTGTGCCTCTGATGTGTCCTCAAACTTGCCTTGGTGCACTCTTGATCCCTAGGAACCCAAGGAAATAATTGCTGTGCCCACAAACACCGAAGATCTACTCCTGTCACGTAATAAGAAATGCTGATCTTCAAGTGATGTAAGATGGCATTAATGTGTTGGGACAGACAACAGGATGAAAAGAAAATCTAGTGATTATCATTTAATAGCCAAACTCTGGTAGTGTTGTAAAATTGTCACTCATGGCTGGTACATGTTCATGTAGGTTCCAAGATCAAATCTCATATTTATTTGTTGTCCAGGCATAGAAATTGTATGCCAATGGACATACATACCAGTAATGTTTGTGGTATGCCTCAAGGTTTATCCCATTCGCCCCCAAGGCTTTGAGTGAAAAAAAAGGGCCAGTATTGGTACACTACAAATGAAAACAATTTTTCTCAATTTGCACTGAGTCAAACAAATCGCCCTCCAAAATACCCAAATTCAGGCAAGTGACTTCAACCTCCTAGACATCCTTTAGGGGTGTTGTCCCTGCACCCTATCGGGGCCTAGGTACCATTTGGATTTTAGGCTGAATACGCATCAGCTACTTTTTCCAATTCCCATGCCAGTTATTTAACAACCCGCCAGCACAAAAGCAAACATTTGCTATTGGTATATTTTTTAAATTCTCGCCTCTAGCTCCAACCCAGAGTGAGCAGTCTGCTTCATTCAGTGTATACCACTTGCAATGACAAGTGATCTGTAACTTTATCTAATGTTGTGGTATGTGCTATCCTATCTGTGGAATAATTCATATAGAAGATCTCACGTAGATAATTGGAAAGAGTAACCTATGTGGCATCAATGACTTTCCTCGGAAGACCACGAGTTTAAAATTTCATCAGGATTTTTTTTTTTTTACGACAGACTATTTCTCTGAATCTATTTTCGGTTCAAATATTCGAAAATGTTACAATCTTGAATACCGTATGGATAAACAACAAATCCTTTTTTTTTAACGGGTATAAGAAAGAAAAAGTTTACAAATTATCCAGGTACATATAACAATCTCTGATAGCACTTCAGTAATTTTACATGTAAACAGATATTATTACTTTACCAAGGTATCAAAATTTGATGAAATTCCTGTCAGACCAACAAGCTTTAAAGTCAGTGCGACTTTGTAATGCTAATTTTTTCCTTTTGAGACTTGTTTTATTCAATCCTGCTTTGAATTAAGAAAATAAATGCTGTGGAGAAATAGTGTCCATGGGTATGGCTATTTTAGCATAAATTGTACTTTATATTTAATAATAATAAAAAAATACAGTGAAATTTTGTTTAGTCTGTGGCAAATAAAAAAGTAAAGTTTGTTTTATTTAACGCCTCTAGAGCACATTGATTTTTAATCTTATTAGCGGCTATTGGACGTCAATCATATGGTCATTCTGACATGTATTTAGAGGAAACACGCTGCTGCCACATTGGCTACTCTTTCCGATAAGCAGCAAGGGGTCTTTTATATAGATAGGACGGCACACACCACGGCCTTTGATAAACCAGTTGTGGACCACTGGTTGGAACAGAAAATAGCCCAATAGTGGCTATCGGTCCACTGAGAAGGATCGATCCGACGACCGACCCACAGGCAGACAACACAACCGTTTGAGCCACATCCCGCTCATGGCAAATAAGTGCCGGGGAGAATGAAAAACTTCACAGCAATCTCCACAGCACTGCAATTTCAGCGGTTACTTATCCGACGGGACAGGGTGGAATGTGGTTTTGTCATTTGAAGCCTACTATTTTCAAACATGAATGACTTAACCATGAAAATCACAACCAAAATGTTAATTTACAGTACCACACAATTTATTCAATTTGTAAAAAAATAACATTACAAATTTTTGACAGCTTAAAAAAAATTGGATTATTATCCAAAATATTTGATATGCACTAAAACCTATGTAAAAAAATAACAATCACAACCATTCTCTACACACATACTATAAGATACATATTTCTCCCACACATAGGCAAGGTCAGTGTAATCCACATATTCCATGCGAAATATTTTTATGGACAAATCAAATGTTTATATTTGAAATTCTTTGTTTGGAAATTAATTAGGTCCGTGGGAGTTTAATGAAATTTCTTTTAATAATTACATGGTGGTTATTAATTTTTGTATATATCAAATGGAAAAACATTACTCTTAGGATGAGACATAAAAATGGCATTTTAGCATGAAGGTATGGGAGAAAAATAATAATTCATTATGTACTGATGTGAGATGGGGCTATTCAACCCTCGGGTACATAATTTGAGTCAGCAAGCCTCGTCCCTGACAAACATGTACCCTAGGATTGACTAGCCTTATTCCACATTGGTGTACACAAATGATTCTTTTAATACATGACTTTAATAGACATACACGCACTACAGAACAGCCATAACACAAATGTATTAAATAAAGCACTAAACAAGAGACTTTTGAACTTATGTAGTTACACTTCAGATTTGTCAATTTTAAACCTTTTATGCTGAACCTAAATACGGGTGAAATAAAAATAAAATTTGGAGGATATGTTGTTTTTTAAAAAGCGAGAATATTGCAAATAATTCACCCTGTAAAATAGTCTATATTTTATACAACCTGTACTATTATGTTATTTCACACAAATATATTTCATTATAAAACCTTTTGTTCAGCATACAAGGCAATTTGACTTTTTATTTTAAATAAAATTTGGCCTTTAAATAAAAGAAGGCCTACATATAACAAAACTATTTTTCAATTATCCAGCAATCCAAGACTAGTATATCAAAAGTTATGGTATTTGCTTTCCTGTCGTGAAGTGCATATTAAAGAAAAACACTTTGTTGAGAATCACCTTATACACCATTGCCAGGATTCGTCTGTAGACCTTGTGTTACAAATACCATGTTTGATGCTCAATAGCCACAATAATAGTATGCTGATGGGTCATTTTCTTTCCCAATTCACTTTATAGTAATTATAAATAAAATTCAGTTCTGACATATCTTCATAAATCTCTCTTCATGAATTCATTATATAATCTGTATTAACTGATTTATAAAATACAGCAATTAAATAAGTGCACTTTCAACTTTATTAAATGTAACTTTTTGAGTAAATTGTAAATAACTATATAACTGGCACAAAATAATTTTCGTTAAAAATATTCATAAATTTAAATAATACATTTGGTATTTATACATTACATTTTGTTGTTAGGAAGTAATTTATGAATGGTATATGTAACAGTTATTACATGACCTCCAGAAACAACATAATCCTTCTTTCTTTCTTACAAATTCATGTTTACCCCAAATGAACACAATTCAAATCTTACACACACATAAAAATAAAGCACATGCATCATCAATTATAATTTTAGTATTTAGCTGCCTACATAATTATATATTGGAAGACCTGTAATAGTACAAAATGGCAATTGCTTCAAGAAAAAAACCTATAATGGATATATTTAACAATGAAAAATGTCTCTGCCATCCTTATAGCAGAAAATGTGTTATTATAACAAATATTACTGAAGTAAATTAACATTATAAAGAACAAGTCAAATAAACTGTTTCTGTAAAATGACTTGTCAAAAACTTATCAGATATTTGTATCTGTAACAAAATATGGTAGGTTGGAAAGTTATAATTAAGGCCTCATGGTTATAGAAATCTACATTCACATTTTCAAACCTATTTTGGCACTATATCGTAAAACTGGCATAGTGACTATGACAAATCTTATAGCCTACTGCATTTCAAAACTGTCTTGCGTCAATGATAATGTAAATACGTCATAAACTCCATGACCAGTTCCTACCTGTTATTTATTTTTAGTGCTTACGATACCACTACAGCACATTGATATGTATAAATCATCGGCTATTGGATCTCAAACATTTGGTAAATTTGACACCAAGTGCGAGCCAGCCTCTGACGGGTTTTGAACCAATGTCTTCAGCCTGAGAGTTCGATGTTCTACCACTGGACCACTGAGGCTCGCTGCCTTTTATTTAATGATGCTGTGAATGATAATGATGAAGATATAACTCCCGAATTTTGCCATTTCAGTTTTTCGACATCGTAAAGCTAGTATTACATCAATGCATGCCACCAAACAATTTTGTAGCATTTAGACACAGTAGGAGATGACATCAGTTTAGCACGGATGACATTAAAAGGCTTGTTAAGAAGCCTATTTGTTTTTTGTTTCACCAACAAAATCACTGATTTCTGAGGACTGAGGGTCTTGGTGGTTCAGTGGTAGAAGACTGGACTCTCATGGTGATGACTGTGGTTCAAAACCTTTTGGAGGCTGGTTCGCATACATATAAAAATTTCCAAATGTTTGACATCCAGTACCTGGTGATTAATATATCAATGTGCTCTAGTGTCGTTAAACAAAGATTTGTAATGAAAATAACTTGCTTTGTTTAAAATTATTTCTTAATATGTGACCAATGTAGAAATTACCACCGTGTGGCAAGGTTTAAGTGAAATTTTCAGATAGATGGTGATTACGGTGACATTTTTAGGATGGGCTTATTCACGGATATGGGCCTAATTCTTTAAATGTATTAAAAATAGGTGAGGGCTTATTCCCGGTCAAATACGGTAATAATAAGTGATTCAACCATTTGAAAATTGTTGTACTCATTTAAAGTTTATTCCTTAAACAAACATTAGTTCTATACTAAGTTTTTTCCTTGTCATGAATCAACAAAAAATATCTAGTAGTGAAACGTAAACAACCATTTGAAGGCTTGCACAGAAAAGTATTCGATGTCCGACAAAAACTTGAAACCTGTCGTTTCCACAGTGCTGATATTTTCAGGGTATAATATCACTGAGAAACCTCTAATTTATTTTTTTATTAAAAGACATAAATCATAGAACACTAAGATAGATTTACAATAGCTTTAAAAATACACTGTATTTTAAACCTGTGACATTTGAAAATTACTGTTAACTAGCAAGTTGTAGCTATGTTAGTTTCGAAAATACAGGCTCTGACTTTTAATGTGCAGTTTGTGTGGCACAATGGCCCCATTCTTACTGATGGTTTAATCTCAGAATAGAGGTTGAACTAATTTACGGTTGAACTGTCTGCAAGAAATTGAGCTTAAAGCTTTTATAAGCATGGACTCAGCTATGATGCAAACTGAAACAAAGCCATTTTAACATCAGGAATCTTCAGAAAGCAGTCATGACTTCAATCTGGAAATTCACCAATTTTCAGAAAAACTGCAATGCTTTTGAATGTGTAGGACTCGTAAGATATCTGCAGAGAACCCTGTAAGAAATGTAATTTTGGCACAATTGTGTCTGCAAGATATGTTAACAGATAACAAAGATAACAGTAAAAGTTATCAGTAAGGCAGTGAAGTATATGGTTACAGAACATAACAGATTAAGAGATTACAACATGTACTACACAAAACATTGCTGTTATATATTACATGTAAGTGACCCATTACACACGAAACAGAAAATCTAATTGTGAGAAATACATTTTACCATGTTCATTAAATAGAAAGCATCATGTCGATACCAAAATTATCTCAAATTTGCTGCTTCGGAACCAAAACAGTGTAGTTAAGGGAGCGTATATTAGAGAAAAGGGCCAAAATCTACTAGTTGCTAATGAGGAAAGCCAAAAACTTAACCTAAGATAATTTGGGATAGATTCAGAAACCTACATACACCCTTTGTGCACCAAATGCAGCTCACTTAGGAGCATTCAGTAATACCAATCAATGGGGTCAATTATGCCTGAAACAGAAGATGAAAATAGAAGGCCACAAGAAAAAAAATTGATATCTTTATCATTAATGTTTTATTTGTTTAAACACAATTATTTTTCACTTTCATCTATATAGTTTATAATATGTTTGTAAAGAAATTATTTTCAATGTTTTATTCAAAAGCGGATGGGATGTATTTTGTTAAACTTTTTAACAGTGTACAAGGTATGTGTACGGATGCAGATGAAAATAACAGATAAATGTGATCAAACATCAACTCAATTTTTTTTTTTTTGTCTGGCCCAAACTTGATCACATGCAGAATGGTACTGCTATTATCATATTCTACTCATAAAAATGAAAAATGCATTTTTAATCATATAAATTTACTTGTTTTTTTTTAAGTGATTGGAAAAGAAGAGAACTCATAAAAATATTCATGCCTCAACTTACTCGACTGATTAAAAAAAGATGTTTGTAAATAATTTTTACAAAATTTGAAGACATGGCCAAAATGGCAGACTGCTTGTATTATCAGTAGTAATAAACAATGGGTCATACAACTAAGAACTGTATGATGTGATCATGATGGGCTACAAAACACAATACCTTAGTTTTCAAAGTCTTAACAGCACTATACAGATTAACATATTACAAGTATTTTCAATTCATCTAAAAGATAAAAACATACATCCACATAAACATATAATTATAAAAAATGTGTTACATAAAAAATATTATTTATTTAAAAAATGAGCTTTATCAACTGAAATTAGCATTTTGTATTAGTATTTTCTTTAAAACTCATTTCATTCATTTTTACATAAATAATTTGTTAAGATTTTTTTTTAAATAGTCTTTTGTCAATGATGCCAACACCAGAAATCATAAAAGTTCTATTTAAAATGTGCAGGACTGGCACAGCCAAGGGGGCATCTGACCCCACCCCCCCCACCCCTGAATAATCTGTGGTGTTGTTGTTTTTTGTGACAATATTTACTTATACCAAGAACATTGTTGGTACCCTTCAAATGACTGACTGCATCACTATTCAGTCTTCCCCACCCCCACCGCCCCAATATTTAAACGCACCTGATGAATGACATCATGTTTTAACTCTTCCCCAAATTATACACATGATGTACACATGATTAGTAACCATCATAACTACCCAATGGAATGACCGGTTGGTTACATATTAATCTGTGATATTTGCTAACAACGTAAATATGTATACATGAGCAAATATCAAAAAATATATTTTCTCCGTTGACTAATAAGGTTACAGATGATTATATTAATGACTTAAAACTCTTGACTATAAATGATTGCACAAGAACACTAAAGACACGCACACAATACAGATACACAATAATGGCACACACATTCAATATACATGTATTTAAAATAAGAGGTACCACTGAACCAGCAGTGGCACTTAAGAGAAAAAGTTGGAAGACATTTTTTTTTCATTTTTCACAAAACTCTTTCATTACTAAAAAACAACAGATGGTATCTACAGCCAGGGCTGAGAATGGCAAATAAGAAAAACAGCTGAATTTTTTTTTATATGTAAACAGAGAGGTATATTTCATGGAAAACAAACAAGAATGCTCATTTCCTTTCATTTGGGATGTTTTTAAGACCTTCATATATTTTTACTATGCTGGATTTCTTTATCTCAAGTGAATAGTCAGCAGGCCTGCACAAACTGCAAGAACGATTGTTTCATTCGTGCATCGGTTATGCAAATTTATTTCGCATAACCGATGAACCATTAATGTAAAATTGGCTAAAAAAATTTTTTATATATTATCTTTTCTTGGAGTACAAACAACTTGACTGATTTCCGACATGTATAATTATAATTACAGAAAGTACGAATACCAGTCTAGTTGGAATAGTTATGTTGGGAAGTGTAATTTATTATCACTGGTTGTATTTGATAAAACTAATTTTAAAGTTGTACTTCCATTTTTAAAAACCTGTTACTTAAATGAAAATAGGTTAAGTAAATTTCGAATTTGTTTAGGCCTGGTTAGTCATCTGAGTAACCAGGCATGGGAATTAGAAAAAGCGGCTGGCGTTTTCAGCCTAAAATCCAAATTCAAGGGACGTTAATATGTAACAAAATACATGTATGCATAAAAAACGTCAACAATTTTGTTCATAATCAGGACAATCTTTTATCAAGTCACATGACATGAAATTTCTTTTAAACATCATCCCTAATTGGCTTTTGTCATTAGGAAAACTGAAATCCAGCACAGTAACCAGAATATTATTTATAAGTCTCAAAGATCCAGTTTACACAGTCTGTCAAAGGTGTCGGAACTGGGGCGTCAATCGCCACCCCAATATTTGGACAAAAAAAATTATAATAATTTTTTTTTTTTTTTTGGTGTGAGTTTGGGATCAAGACGACATTCGCCTCTACAATATTAATATGCTTCTGACGCCTCTGTAAATTAACATTTCTAAGCAGGTAAATGCTACAAGATGGAGATAACATGTAAGTTGCAATTCAATCACAGAAAAAACAAAATCTACGCCACCCACAAATCATCTTGACAACAATACCATTTTCCCTCACTTCACAATCAACTAATAATCATCTTAACTTAAAACATGGAAAATAAATCACACTATCATGCTCATCTTCTATTCTACAAAAGCAATTTTTCGTAAAGGCACTGATCCAAGTTTTAAGACATCTACCTTTTACGTTTAATGTGTTCCTATGATTTTGATTTTTATTATTTTCTATTTAACAACACCACAAGAGCACATTATCTATTAATCATCAAACATTTTGTAACTGGCACATAGTCAAAGTGTGAGCCAGCCACCTATGGGTTTTTAACCACTGTCTTCGTTTGAGAGTCCGATATCCTACCACTAGACAACAGAGGCCCACCTTTCGGATGAATTAATGCCCAATGACATATTCACAGATCATGTAGCTGACACTAAATTCTGGCTCCATGCTTATAAAATGTTTAACATGTTGCTACTTGCATGACAAGGTCATTGAGTATTCAGTTTCGAATTTAGACAGAAACTGAAATGTGAATCAAGGCAGAACCATCAACAAGAAATCAGTCTTAAACATTTTATGTGTTAAATCAACCCCGTACGTTTTATAGGTGTAAGTCCAAGATAACAATAAACATGGATGAGCCAACATGGATATTCAAAGCAAGAAATTAAAGTTTGGTTAAAAAGGTTGTGAAGGTCTAGTAACAAGGGTCAGTGCCTTTAAGTTTATCACATAATAATCACACAAAACTGAATGACATCAAGTACTTTGATCAAGATGAATAATTTATTCCCGTATGGCCAAAATATATATTTTTAAATGTATATTTAATTAAGAACTTATTGCTTTCGAGATATAAATAACAAAATTTCTTCTTCAAAGTAAAAATAAAAAATTAAAATTCTTTGGATGTTACAGTGTATGTTTGTTAATGAACTTTTACAATGAAGTACATTGTATTCAAGGTGTAAAATGTTGGCACCAATTCTTTGTAATAAAATAAGTATGAATTGTTTATACCATTATTAATGAATGTAAAATTATAACAATATTTATTCTATATAAACAATTTTTTTTTTTTTTAAGTAAGTCCCTAAATTGTGATCCCTGTAAATCAAATGAGGTCCCAAGCATAAACAAAATAATACAACTAAAAAGAAACATGACAAGATGAACAAATTTCACTCTCATTTTAAGACAAACCATAAATAAAATATCTATATAAAGTATTCCTCAAATTTAGACAGACGGATGGAATGAAAGAATAACAACGTAATCAGAAAAGGAATTATTTGGCTTATAAAACTGCATCTCTTTAAATCATATCTTATGTGAAGAGTAGTGACCAACTTGCATGCTTACCAATTCACACGATTAGACAATTCGAAATAAAATCTACTGTATAAATTTATATTTTAATATAATAGAAGAAAGGAGTGTTTTATCATACATGTACTGCTTATACAATCTGGTACCAATAAACCATGACATATTTCTTACAAAGTCTGATATGCAATGTAAACCAAACTACCAATATTATGCTTTGATATGTAATAAATGTGTATATTATGTTGATATATTTATTTATAGATATGTAGCCAATACGTACTACATAAACCAATTACAAAAGAATGGCCATTTGTTTGAGGAAAGTAACAACAACCAAACTGTTAAAAAATAATGTAAATTGAAATGAGTACAGGGGTCAAACTTCTGTGTTTGGGGGGGACATAGCAATTACTGCCTTAGATTTGTAGGAATCAATAGGGTACTAAGGCAATTTTGAGGACACATCAGGGGCCCAACAGTAAATGCGAGTTTCCCATGGGGTAAGCAGAAAAAAGGGCTCGGCCAAAAAGATGAAATTATGTTTTGAGGAATATAATTTCAGTTTCTTCTTAAACTCAGCAGAAAGATTATGGATTTAAAATAAAAACAGGAAACATCATAAGAGGTTAAACCTTAAATTAAACATATATATACTTGTTAGGTTAATTAAATCTAAATCTAATTGTGCTGCTGCTACAATTCAGATTTTTAACTAACTAAATTCAAATAAAATAATTTTTGTTACCTAATCATTAAAAATATACATCTAATATAATGACACAAATTAATAAATTACAACTAAGTAACAATGTGTTTTAACTTAATCATTACTAAACTAATCAACCTAGTAAAATGGCACAAGGAATTAATAATTAATGTATGTAAAAATCACAAGGTAAAGGAAATATTCTGATAAATAAAGCTATGTACATATTGATAAATAATTCTAAATAAAATATCACAGTAATCACACCAGAACTGCGGGAAAATGGCATTGTTAATCATGACGCGTAAAATACAGATAATTACTCATACAACAAATATTACATTTACTTGGAAATGCATTATGCATCTTTTAAAGAGATATGCAAATTTTGCATTAAAAAAAATAACAACCAGTCTTAGGGGTCTTTCACAATTATAAACATTTTCACAAGTGTACAAAATATACGATTTTTTCATGACACCCCCCACCCGCCCCCCCACCCCAAAGTATACAATTGTTTTTTTTATCCAAATACAGTACAGAGTTCAGGTAAAAATAGAATCATTAAAACCTGAATGTTCCAGTGTTCTCACATATTATACTATAGGGTGGCTCACAGACAAATGCTCTCTAAAATGTCTCAGGAGGACAGTAGAAGACCTGCTGTTCAGGAGACACTTTATTTGAACCACATCCTACAGTAGGCCTATCTTGTCTGCTGTTCAAGAAGAATTAAAAAATATTATTTTCTTTCCAGCAGCTGGACTGCCCTTTTTCAGTTTGTGATTGTTCCTACACTCAAGACTTTCAACTGCTATTA